>PVJX010001912.1:0-144804 GCA_004027295.1 Dolichotis patagonum | reverse complement strand
CTTCTTCTTCTTCTTCTTCTTCTTCTTCTTCTTCTTCTTCTTCTTCTTCTTCTTCTTCTTCTTCTCTTTCCTCTCCCTTTTCCTCTCCTGCTTCTCCTTCTTCCTCCCTGCATTACTGAGGGAATAAACCTAGAACTGTACTGCACCACTTCCCAAACCTAGAGACTAGTACTGTGTCACCTCCCAAATTTTTTAAGGCAGTGATTCCCCCTTGCCAGAGCTGGGCTCTGACTTACAATCCTCCTCCCTCAAACTCCCAGAGGGTGGGGTCACATATGTGCCTTCCCAAGCTGGGCTGAGTTATTCATAAAATTGTAGCCTTTCTCTGTACCTCAAAAAGACCAACTGTTTAGAGCTTTCCTTCTACATTTTACTGTGGTTGTACCTGAAATGATCAAACTTGTGTCTCTGAATCCTGCACTGCCAAGCTGGATGGCCTCCATGAAACATTTGTGCTCCCACATTCTGGGGGTCAGCCTGAGGGTGGGAAGAAGGTGAGAAGAACCTTTGGAATGCTGGGAAATCTAGGCATGTTCTGTGTGGCTTACTTTGATGGGGACGGTGGTATGACCTGTGGCCTCGTTTGTCTCTCTGCTGTGGTAATCACCTCACTGTGCTAGGGGAGCAAAAATGAAGCTTTCACCTACATCGCCAGGAAATCTGGGTGTTCAGTAACCAGGATCTCTCTTCTGGGAAGAATTTAGCATTGAGCTGTGCCATCTTGGAGAGCTGCGATCCAAATAGACCAGTTATTCTACTTACTATCTTCCATTGAATCTTTTATCACATATTTTGTTCTCCTCTGGACCTCCTACACTACCACAGAGACATTTTTGTTTGTGGTAATTGTCAAAATTGGTACTTGTATTGGAGAGTTGGAGTAGAAAACTCCTCTTCTGCCATCTTTCTGGTGTCTTGCTGGCGTCATTCTCCTCCAACACTGATTTATGGCCAAAGCAGAGAATAAGTGGGTCATGCATTAGACTAGGCAGTGATTCAAATTGCTGTGTGTATTCAGTAGAGAGGATGTTTTGAGGGAGTGAGCCCAGTCACAGACATACCATTTTTACAACTGGTTTTTATGGATTCCATTTAAGCTAGAAGACCAGAGACAATTTTCTTTTACCTGAAGGGATAGTTATATATCTTTCCTGCACTGACTCCAACTAAGCTATTCTCAATCTCTTTATCATAATGAAATCTCTTTAAATATCATTAGCATTTCATCTTCCCAAAGAATATCACACTAATTCATTTTCATGAAATCACCATTGAAAGAAATAGTAGTATCCTAGATATTGTGATAAGAAACATAGGTGATCAAGAGAGTATCCATGATAAACTTCCTGAAAAATCTCAGCATTTGAGGATCTAGTGATCTGGAACACACAGATAAGTTACAATGTCACATTATCTGTATTTCTATGAAGAGTCACAGTGCGTAGTGGACTGAATTTTGAAGGTGGTTCACTTCACAATGGAAACTCATTGAAGCCATTGATGGAGTAATCCTTAAGGGTGTCAGCTTGGCCTGGGAGACTGGACAGAAATGCTATAGTCCTCAGTCTAGGCATCAGTGGAATTATATAGATCACTTGGCTTTATTGCCCCACTGGTCTATTGTGTTTCAGGAGCCTTGTGAAGTTTTGGAACAATGCGATGCACTCAGTCGAAAACAATCATTTCTCTCTAGAAAAATACCCCCTGGCTCTACTATGTGGCCTTGGAAGAGAATGATTAGCTGGCCAGGTACCCCAAAGCACCATGGGACATAAGCTTTTCTTCATAAATTAGTGTTCCCTTATTCATCCAGTGCTACAGGTGAATATCTTTAACACTCCAAAATAATGCTCAAAATCACACGGCACAGACATCAGAATGACTACACCTGTGCTGGGGATACAGTTCAGCAGCACCGTCCCTGCCTGGCAAGCACGAGGTCCTGACTTCAATTCCTTGTACAAAAAAAGTGGTAGCTACACCCATCTGTTCTTATGAGCACAAGTAAATTTGCTGAAACAATGTTTAATACTGTTGGAATACGCTCCTGCTTTTCATGACGTGAGCACGCGTGAGTACACACACACACACACACACGGCTGTGTGGGGTTTTCTTTGGATGAGTCTCTTGCAAAGAGTAAAGTATGCATTAGTGTGGATTTTACACGACAGAATTAGTTCAATGCAACTTTCAAAGTGTTTATGGTGACTCCTTTGAACAAAGGGAAGATGAGTGTCCTCAGTTGGCAGTTTTGTACGATGGCTCAGCTTTCTTGTAGATGAAGTGCAGAATTATTGAATGCATCTTGCTTAATGTTTGGGGTTAAAAATCACAGAATTGGAAAATTTTGATTAGACCAGCAATAATAAAAAAGTGTAACTTAGTAAGTGAGCATTTCAAAAATGGGTCCAGATGTGATATTTTTGTTCAATCTGAATGCTACTGACCAAGTTCCCTTTATGGAAGAGACAAAGTTTTACCCTCTACATGGGACCTAGACTGCTTTTGAAGGCATTTAATAATAAGTAATCATGGTTTCTCATCAAAGTTCACAGATAGGTTCAAAAGGAATGAATTTTCCATCACCTGTGAGGTTCCAGATTTCCACAAGTGAAAAATAGCACTAGTTTATAATAACATATATGATAATTACTTTTGTGTGCACAATTAGGCAGACTGTAGTGCTCAGCTGTCTGCACAAATATTCATCCAGAGATTGGTGTGAAGATATTTTTAAGTGTGGTTAATACAATCAGTAAGAATTAGAGTGAGTTACTCACCATACTTTGAGTGGGGTCTCCTCTCATTAGGTAAAGACTGGAAGAGCAACTATTGAGGGTTCCTTCAAAGAAGAGAGAATTCAGGCTCAAGACTGAAACTTAGAAACTCTGAGCTTCCTTCCCGTTGTCTGTGAATTCCAGACTCCGCACCAGATTGTCAGTCAGCTCATACTTAAACTTCCAGGCAATAGATCTGTCTCACAGAGCTACAGATTTGAACCTGGCCCACTTCCTTAAAATAAATCTCCTTTTCTTTCTGTCTGTCCCTCCCTTTCTTCCTCCATCCCTCTTTCCTTTTTCTTTCCTTCCTTCCTCCCTTCCTTCCTTCTATCCTTCCTTGTGTGTCATATATATCCTGCTGGCAGTGATTTCCTGGAGAACACTGACTTGTACAAAAGTCGGAATCAAGGGTACACATACGGGAACAGAAGCTTCAGAGCAGGCTTTGGAGTTAACTCTTGGGTTTCTGGACTTGCTTCTATTGTTGTACAGATAAAGGCACCAATGTTTATTTCTACTGCAAAGAATGGATTGGTATTATATGCCGTGTTGTGATGATCGAGATTCCAAGGTTATTGTTCAATACTCCGAATCTGATACTAGTAAAGGGTAAAGTGCTGATTGACCATACACAAGCAGGAAGAGACGGGCTGCTTGCTCCTAACTGCACCAAGATAAATGGTGAAAGAAAAAGATGAGATCAGAGACTAAAATTTTCAACTCTGGTGTCTTGAAATTCACAGTCAGTCTTAAGAGAAGTATCATGCTTTCTATCTGGAGAATTTAGCTTACCAAAAACTCAGAGCTCAAACTGCAAGTGGCTGAATTACAATGTCGTGGAATCCTCCACTTTATACGGCATCTGCTGCTAACATGCAGGAACTTGTCAGGAAAGAATTAGATCAGAAAAATTAAAATAGGGACACAGGGGAAATTGCTGAAGGATCTGGGAACTTCGAATTCCTAAATTCTGATGAGCACGATGAGCACGAGCTAGTAAAGAAAACCGTTCCCCTCCGTTTGCCTGTCCCTGCTGCAGTCACCACAGAAGACAATGCCGAGCTTCCGGGGACCTGCCTGCTGACCCGTCTTTGAATTTAATCTCATGTTATGGCTCCTATCTAGCTGTCTCCCCAAAGCCTCGTTCAGTCCTAAGTGGGGCTTTTCGGAGGTGGTTTCATTTAGGGTGTGTGGTGCTGGGCTTGATTCATGGTGCCATGCTAGGACTGTGCCTTCCCAAGCCTGGGAGTGAGTACCACCTTCCACAGCTTGGCCGCCTTCTGCCTACCACGGACTGTCTCTCCCTGCAGTGACCCTCTACCATGCCACCTTGCACTGGAGCCAGAAGCTAAGAACAGAAACCTTTACACACTAGGAGGTAAATGAAACTTTCTCCCTTTAACACTGGATGCTGGGTATTTTGTCTCAGCAATGAGAAAAGTAACTAGGGCAAGTCACAACTATGCCCAGGAGTCCACAGGGCTCTCTGGCTGAAGTGCAAGCCATTATTCATCAAGAAGTATGTACACACCAAAGGGACAGCACTCTTATTCCCCAATCTTTGGAAAAGGAAATCCAGGAAGTGAATGCAGGAATGGATATTAGAAATGTTGGGATAATGAACGTAGAGTTGGATCAGAATGACTTATTGGCAAGAGCTCACTAAGGAGGAAAGTCAGACTGTATCCATAGAATTAGGGAGATTGCAATGCTCCAGCGTATTCATCATGCAAGTTCTGCTCGCCAACAGGAGGTGAGTACAAGGCACAGACATTTCACTGCAACTGCAGAAAGTGGATCCCACAGAGTAACTTTCCCCATGGAGAGAGCTCTGTGGCTGCTCTTTCTGTAAGTCAGAAACTGCGATGAGAAATGCTGTCAGTCTGGTGTTCCCTGTGCACTGAATCCGTGTTTACATAACCTAATGCAGCTGCTGTCTGTAAGCACAGGTTTCCCAGTCTCCCCTTGCCCACAGCCAGCATCTCACTAGATAAGATAGTTACATGCCACAGCCCCATGGAGACCCCAATTAGTCATGAGCTTCAGTGATTCTACTCTTCCTGGAATGAACATTTTCTCAGCTAAAGTTACACCTAGATTTGCAGTGGGCTTTTGGTGGAGGGAGGGGGTTACCTCACAAACAATTGACTGCAATCCTATAGAACTTTTCAGTGAAGTTTCCCTGTAGAATCCTCTCAGTTTTCAGTGAAATTATTTGCTCTGTCATAGCAATGCTGTGTGTGGCTCTGTGCTAGTGAATGAGACATTCAGAAGTTGTTGGCTGCTGGCTGGGGGAGAAACTTTTCTTGCTTCCTCCAGCTTCCTGTAGCTCTGGGCTTTCCTTGGGATTTGGCTGTAAAATAAGCACCAGTCTTTGGCACCGTTTTCCGATCATCTTCTTCTCATGTTTCTGTGCTATCTTTTTGTTTTCCCTGTCCCTTAAAAGGATATTTGCCAGAAGATTTAAGGTTCACTTGGGCAAAGAGAGATGATTTCTTCTCAAGGTGCTTAATTTTATTATATCTGCAAAGATTTTATTTCCAAAAAAGGTTACATTTACCGGTACATGACATTAAGATAAGGATATAGTTTTTGAGAGGAAACCGTTCATTTCACTGTATTGGACCTCTTTTTTCTATCAAGTGTTTCCTGCCTGTTGGTGTTGAGTAGCACTGAATGAGCATAGCACTGTGGGTTTATCCACAACCCACGTGGACAGTTGGGTTGTTTCCAAGTTGCTGCTGTTGAAAGGAGAGGCTACTCTGAACACTGGTGGACCCCATGTTTCTTTGTGAATGTGTGTTTCCTTTGTGTCAGTGCCTAGAAGGAGAAAATCTCTGGACATTTCTCTGTGCAGTGCTCTCCCTTCTGACGATTTCCTTTCCATGTTCTGGCTGCCTTGGCTACCTGGAATCTGATCTGTGTCATTTCAGTTCCAGGAGAGCTCTCGTGTCTTTGGGTTCTGTCCCATGCTGAATTGAGATGAGGACTCTCTCCATGTAATCCTTTGGTCACTTACAAGGGTCCCCTTCTTGTTTCGCTGCTTTGAGGGGTCACTTACTCATCCTTGTTTTCTAGTGGCTGAGACTGATGCATTTTGTCTGTGTTTTAGTTGTTTAAGAAAGAAAGAAAAATCTGTTACTGGTTCTCCACCACCATGATCAGAAGAAAAGCAGTATACTCTGTTCTTTTCATTTAGAGACTTATCTTGTGTGTTAGGTGAGACATGCAAAATTAAACTTCAGTATTGTATGGACTTTGTTTGATAAACATGAAAGTCCATATGTTAGAAATTGTTTTTCCTAATTGATATGGAAGTAAAGCTATTTCTCACTTCCACTAGCATACCTAGCTCTTTCTAGTTGTGTGCTTCCTGATACAGTTTTAAAAATTCTCCATTCTCTGTGATGCATGTGCGTTTGTAGGTGTGTGTGTGTGTGTCATGTATAGCTGTGTATACATGTGCATTTAGAATGTTTCTAATGAAGATTTTCAAAAGAAAGGAGATTTTAACCTCCCTTTGCCAAGTATTCTTTGTTGAATTATTACTAATTCTCTAACTAAATAGGAAATACAAAGCAAAAGTGCATTTGAGTACTTTTCAAACAAAACAGCATGCTCACCATATTACACCTCATTATTAGGTTTGATTATATACATTAGCAAATTTCCTGGGAAAAAGAGCCATGGCTTCACTAAAATTGGCTCTTATTGTTTCTCAAGATGATCCTAATGTAATATTATTGCAATCATTTTGTGAGACATTAAAATGGGACAATCTCTCAGGAAATCTAAAAGCAATTCATTTTTCCCACACCCCCAAATGATGGTAATTTAAATAAAATCACTTGAATGTGTTTATAGAAATCAAAAGAGAAACCACACAGTTCAAATCTATGGACCAGGATAAACTGGAATTGAATTATATATATGTGTTTATGTGCATTAAAGTTGTGCATATAGGAAGGTAAATTTATAGACAGTCATCTGTTTTCTAATAATAATGTGTAACAAATAACTAAATTCTTAAAGTGGCTGCCTTGTAACATTTATGTTGGCAGCTATATAAACATGTTATGTAAATACAAAGAGAAATCTAAATATACATACAATTGACCTAATAATGTCTCCCCAGTGCCTCATTCAGGCATGGGTGGGGCTTTTCAGAGGTGGTTTCATCCGGGGTGTGTGGCGCTAGGATTGATTCCTGGTGCATGCTGAGATTCCTGCCTCCCCAGTCTTGGTGGGAACATCACCTGCCCTAAGGGTGAGCTTCCTTTTTAGGGCTTAGGTGCAAAAAGTGAGCCCTGCTCAGCGTATTGGTGAATGGTACACAGGATGCACTGAACAGTTAGCTGAGTACGGTGCTGACTTGTGACATCTTCAGTTGGTCTAACCAAATCATATTTATATACCACTTGAGTAGCTTTATGTATTAGCATATAAGACTTTCTGAACATTATTTTAAAAAAATCAAACAAGAAACAAATTCCAAATGTATATTTACTGGAGAATTTCTTTTGGTTGCTTTTATTCTTTGACTTTTTAAATAGCATATTATGAAGGGCCACCATTACAGAATATCAAAAATCATATTTTTTTACTTAATACAACGTATTAACTGATACATATAAGGCATAAAAAGAGGGTTGCCGATTGTCACTTGTCATTCATTGCTTCCTCCTTTGCTGCTGTGACGCCTTCAGCCCGCCATGGATTAGTTCTCCTCTGTGATGCCCCTCTGCCGTGTCACCTTGCATTGGAGCCAGCCAGAGCTGGTGACGGGGCTCTGGTATTGGCTCCCCAGAGCCCACGGCTCAGCATCTCCCCCTGTGATGGGAGCTGTGGGTTCTGAGAGGAAGGATGTACGTGCAATGGCCACAGCCCAGCTGACAGCAGGGGAGGGGATCGGCTCAGGCCCAACATCTGGAGGGAAAACACAAACCTGAAGCCCCAAGGATAAGGAGGATCCCTGGGGAAGAAGAGACAGCTTCCACTGACCCCTGAGGCCGTGGTTTGCTCCTGCGCTGGACATTGCTGTCCTCTGGTAGGTAACACAAGCACTGGCCTGCAACCGGCAAGTGTTGGTTTTTCCAGGAAAGCAAAAGAGATTGAAAACCAACCACACCAAGTTCCTCTCCTCGGCTCACCGGAACACTTTTTGGCAGGTTTCACACACCCTGACGTCCCCTTCCCTCAGCTCTGCCTCTTTGCAGTTGGCAAATTCTAGCCCAGCCCACCTCACCTCAGTGGCCACCCAGGCCTGGAAGCCTGCAGACTTCCCGAGTCTGGCTTGGCACCTCCCGGGGCGCTCTAGCGGTGCTCAGTTACGCTCCTCTCCAGGGTCTTCACTGAACTTCACTTCGATTTCGTGCATTACTGTTAGGCCTGAGGGAGGCCCTGATGCTCAGGCCTGTTTTTGCTTCTGTTTCTTTTTTGTGTCTGTCCTTGTCAACAACAACAACAAAGTTGGTGCAGTAAGCATTTAATGAGTTAAAGTCAATGAGATGCCATGGATACATTTTATTCCTTCCTCCCTAGCTCTTATTGAATACTGAACAATTTAACACAAGAAGGCTGAGAACTTCTGTCCCTGCTAAAGTGCACTCACTGGGAACTGTGAGTGCAAGGCTTAGCACCAGCGGCCTTGATATGTTGATCCTCTATGGCTGCGTTAGGAATGATTCAGAACGGAGGAAAAGAGAGCAACAGGGAACATGGAACAAACATACGAGAACGTTGTGTGTGGGGTGTGCGTGTGTTTGTGAAAATTAGAGTCAGCTACAAAGACACAAACACACTCACAGAAGATCACTCTCTTCCCCCACGAGAATTTTGGCATTATTAGCTGTGAATATAGCATACAAGGAGTGTCTACTGGAGAAGACATGACTTCTGATTAGGTTAATTATGGGGATTTTAATATGATAATTATAAATAATGCTGCTGAGAAACAATTCATCTGCATAGATCACCAAATGATAGTGAATATGAAATATTAATAGGTCAACTGTAAAATATGATAAAACAAAGTATAATTCTTAAAGTGTTCACTTTCATCTTTACTGTTAGTCAAAATTTATATAAAATAATTATAAACAATGAATTATTCAATAAAGATCAAAAGTTTAAGATATTTTAAAGATCTGTAATTTAAATGTTAGTTTAATATCACTTTATTAAATATTTAAAGCAAAAGACAGCCTAAATTATGTTTTTATTGAAAATATTTCTGCTATTAAAAGTATTAAAATTTTATACACAAAAATCAACTAAAACATTTTTACTTTAATGGATATGATGTCTCCACATTTTTCAGTTTGTTTATCTTTGAAATAAATTGTTAAATTCCGTAAGTTACAAAATTTATTTTCTATCTGAACAGCATCATAATTTATACTTATACAGATACAATAGATATATTTGTTAAAAATATTAGTTTGTTTTACATTCATCTAAAAATAATTGTATATACTTTTTAAATATTATCAGTAAACTCTAAGATATCTCTCCACATTTCTTGGTGATTTCTTTAGCATAGCAAAAACACACAGACATATTTATCCGAATTGAAATTCTCTGTCGCTCTGTAGTAAATACTTTTGTGATCATGGTCATTGGATCATTTTTAACAAGGAGGCTGAGAATAAGCAAAGATATGCAATATACCTCTGCACCTTTTTCTGCTGTTTGTAGATTTTTTTCTCAAGTTATACTTCAAGGCAAAATTAAGAGCTGAAAGTCTTTCAAATTGATTTGAACTATAACTTTACATTCTCTCCTGTCTAAACAAATATAGTTACTGAAACGGTTTTCCCTGCAAGTATTTTATCTTGAGATATAAAAATGAAAGTATAAAAGAAAAACAAAATGTGTTCAATGAATTTAGATTATTTTATTAGCTATAAAGTATATAAAATCTTTGTTCACTGAGAAGAAAGTTTCATTATTTATTTATTTTGAGTAACATTTTGGTCATTATTTTAAGATTGTGATACACAATATAGTAACTGTAGTTATTCTTTAATTATTTTGTAATGAAATTTTATTTTTTTAGAAGAGTGGTTTTTGTAGTTTCGTTATTAACACCTATTGTGTTATACTAAAATAAAAATAGCTATATATATTAAAAATACATAAAGTAAGGTCGTAAGAATTTGTATGATGCTTAAGTTAGAAACTTAAATGTCACACTGAAGAATAAAAGTTAGAAAGGAACAGTAGCAGGTTAATTGTTCGTTATTATGAACGCTGCAGAGCTGGAAACAAAGTCACACGTGGTCCCAGAAGTCGACAGGAAACCCTATTGCAGTGTTTGGCTTTTCCTAAAATACTTTCCAAACACCACGTGCCTGACCCTTTGTTTTTTATGAAGATAATTAGGGGAGCAGAGCTCCCCTAAATAGTAGTGTGCTGCTGATTGGGCAGGTCTCAGGGCATCTGTATGCTTGGCTTTCATTTAAGGACTTGTGTCGCCTTTCTGGAATCCCATTGCCACAGAGCTTCCTCTGTGCCCTTTGCACAGATCGATGGTGCTGATGAGCTCTGAACTCTGGACCACTTGAAGATTCATCTGTCTACTTCACATCCTGATTTACCTCACTTTCAATGTACTGCAAGGCGGGTATAGTGCGGGTGCTTCTTGGCCCAAGACGGAGCTCTGTGAAATAAACACAGCCTCTGCTGACCATGCCGGAAGTGAAAATGCCTTGGCTACCCTCCACTTGGTGTACCAAACACCACAATAGCATCTGTGGAGTGTGAGCGCTTCCCCTCTGGACTGCAGCTGCCTGGGCCAGCTCACTAGAGAGAATGTGCTCCCTAGTGCCAGCCCAGGAAAGACCCAAACCCTCGATTCCAAGGACAGTTTCTGCTGATCACCATTGCTTTTGTACCATCCTAAAATCTCAGATCTTACATTGAAAAATGATATGCAGGGAACCTTCTATGCTCTAATAACTGTGACCAGTACTCAGCACAGTGGACACCTCGGCCAGCAGAGACAGCGCATGCCCCGTGTGCACATCCTGGTGTGGACTTGTCAGGACCAAGCCTTCCCTGTGACAGAAGAGCTCCATGCTCTCTCCTTGGCTGGTCTACACCAGGCACCAGATGCCACGTGGCTGGGAGGTGGCTGATATATTGGATCCCTCTAGATGGTCTTAGGCCTACTTGCTTCCCCCATCCAAGCTCCTGCTCCCAGGGTTCCTCCTGCTCCAGGTCAGATGCGATGGGTGCAGATCATGGCAGGGATGAAACGTCAGCATGTTTGGCACAGACGTGACGTGGAAGGGGTATGTCACCCACGTTTATGCCCTGCACCGTGTGAAACTCTGTGACATTTCAGCTGCCAGCACCTTCTCCAATCCCTCGACTTGCAAGCAGACCAGCAGCAATTCCACGCATGAAAATTATGTCAGCCTGGATCTCCCAATCAGGACAAGTGTGGGGCCCAAGCGTGGGGTCCGTTTTCCTTACTGTGTTTAATCATCTTTCTGCTCATTGTTCCTACTCGATTTGTTTCTTAATTTTAATGTAATATGATTAATCCAACACTTAATTATTATTTTGTACATTGTAGTAATTTCATAGAACTCTGAAAATATAGTTTTGGACATTATATATATATATTTGTACATTAATTTTGGACTATATATATATATATATATCCCTGTGTGAACAGAGGGAGAGGCGAGGGACAATGTGACAGGGTAGAGGACACAGTGTCACTTTCACAGGATGCTCTGCAGCACTGCAGTCCAAGTTCACACTCTCGTTATCTCTCTTTCCTCTCCAGCTCTGGTCTCTCCCAGCTCCGGTTTACCTTTCACGCCTCCGCCACAGTGCCCTTTACAAAATGCAAATCTGATCCCATTTCTCCCGTGCTCAAGGTCTTGCAGGCTAACACAGCGCTTCCTCAGCAGGCTTCCACCCCACCACAGCCATTGCCAGGTGATTCGCTGCCTGCCAGCCTGAGCCCCGCTTATGCCAAGCACCTGCCGATGCAGTCACACAACTGACCCTCGTCCCTCCGTCACGGTCACTGCTTCCCGTGCTGCAGTGGTTTATGTCCACCCTTGCCTCTTCCTCCTCCATGAGGTGATGGTGATGAGCTTCTTAGCCCAAGCCCCTCCATGCTCCTCCAAAGAGCGTTACTAAATGCATTTTGAGTTGTGATAAATTCTCAAGATCTAGGTTGTAGTGAATATGCTCTAGCTTTTCAAGCTGAGAAATGTAAATGCTTACAAAGTAAGTTCCAGAAAAATGAAATGACATGAGTAAACAGATGAAAAATAATTTCTCAGCAAAACCAGCACAAGTTGGCAACAGGGATGGCCTCACCTTTATAAGCAGCCTTTCTTGGCTGTAGCTTGTATTCATTTGTGACCTGAAAATTGTTCACTTTGCTATCGTCAACGTTTGGACTCTTTTTTCTGTGTCCAGCTTTTCTAAAATCCTAATTTTCATAGGAAAATGGCACCAGATGCTTTTTTCACATCTTCGTCTTCCACCAGTGGGTTCAGGTTTCTCGACTTTACAATAAATTTATTTCTGGGACACAGAGATGCCTTCATCACCTCTCTTGGCCACAGGTGCATGAGAATGTTCTAGAATCTTCTCTCTCAAGGGTGGGGTTGGAAGCAGCCCTTCGGGGGATGATCAGACCATGAGCACAGAGCCTCGTGAGCACAGACTGAGCCCATGCAATGGGGACCCCAGAGAACTCCCTCTTCCTGGTCTCCCATAGGACACAGTGTGAAGGTGCCAGCTACAAACTGGAAACTGACCCTTACCAGACACTGAATCTGCTGGCACCTTGATCTTCAACATTCAGGCTCTAGGACTGTGATGGAGAGTGGTCTGTAAGCCCTCAGTCCTCCGTTAGTGCAGGCCAAAGGGACCGAGGTGGAGCCCGGGGATAACTGGTGTTTACAAGGAAGGAGCAGGGAATGCCCAGCGGGTGGAGGCAGCAGGCGCTTCTCCTTGTGGGTACTAGGAAGTGAGGGACGGATTCCGTCTTCACTAAGATCATTGCTAACCCTCCCAAAGGCTGGGCTGGAAGCCAGAGAGAAGCAGAGAAGAGCACCTCGTGGGGCTGAGCAATAAGGCAGGGGGAAAGGGGGACCTCACTGCCCACTAGTGTCTAGGAATGGGAGCGTCCGCATGGCCAAGCAAAGTCACCCGTCAGGAGACACCACTACCTTGTGACCTTCTCGTTGGTTTGCTAGAACTTCCACCGAGTCAGCCATGCAGAGGACTGTCATCTCTAAGGTCATAAAGCACCACTTGCAGAAAGAAAGCAAAGGCAAGTGGCCAATTGTTCAGAGGCTTGATGCATGAGGAATGTTAAAACCTACACCTTTTCTCTTGTAAGAAATGCTTGGTGGTTTAAAGGGCATCCTCCTCTAGAGAATTTAAGACCTTTGTGAAATAAAGATAGAAGAACAATTTCTAGGAAAACATGTCACCAAAGAGTTTCCAAGAAGGCAATAGAAGAGTCTGAGGGATTCCACATGGAGGCTTTGGAGAACAAGGCTTCCGCCCTTTGGCTTCTTGCCTGGCGCTAAAGGTTGTCTTCTTGATTTTCCCCAAGAACGTCTTTTTCCCTTTAAATATCAGTACCATCCCAGCATGAAATAAATGAATTAGAATTTAAAATAACACCGTGAGCCAGCAGAGGGTCAGAGGCGGACACAGGGTGCGGGTTCACCGACGCAGAGCTGGCTGACGACAGTGTCACGGGTGCCTGCGCTGACATTGGGACAGGTGGGAGGGCAGCTTGGCTACATTGTGGGGGAGGGGCTGGCAACAGTAAAAGGACAGGCACACATGGGAGAGGGGAGGAAAGACTGAAATCCCCATGGTCCCGGGGAGACACAGGGCGTGGACCCTGGGCACGGGGGCAGGATGGAGGGGTGATCAGAGAGGGGTGCACTTGAGACGCAGAGCAAACTGGAGGCAGCGAGACCATCACCCTGCTCGCCTCCAGTGCCAACAAGAAGAGCTAAACTGTGGGGGCTGGGAACTTGTGAGAGGTCAGGGGCTGGGGAATTGTGAGAAGTCCTTTGTGGAAGAGGACACGCCTTGGGCACCTGGGGCCTCCCCAGAAACTACTTTGATGCTGAGTCCAAGGGGTTAGAGAAAGAATGGAAAATGCACAATGGTCTTGGGAAGGAAACAAGGACTATTATATTTAATGAGGATCAACTGTGCTGGACACAGACAAATCTCAACAATTAAATATGTATCCACCTAGTTTAGAATTTGAAATACACAGGAGGGAAGCTTGAGTGTAGGGTTACCTCTTAAACTCTATGAATAAGAGTCCAAAGAAAAGGAATACTTGGAATGTGCAAGGAAACAATGCTTTCATATGCCCTAAGCCACTCTGTACCCATTCTGATTTTTAAAAATGTATGTTTTAATTGAAAATATCCAAGCCTGGAATGCAGCTCAGTGACACAGCACCTGCCTGGCAAGCACGAAGCGCTGAGTTTGATTCCTGGTACCCCTCTCAAAAAGTAAATAAATAAAAATAACATTTACTCACTTGTTTCCTAACATTGTATACTAATCTTAATGGGAATAAAGGTTGTCCTGTTTATAACAGTGTGAAGGATTTAACCATCACACTCCTTGGCTTCATGCAAGTTCATATTGAACCATTTAATCAGCTTACTTAATTGCTCCTAACTGTTTAAGATGATATGGCTTTATTTCCTATTTCAGAAGTAGTTTATGCTTTTTTTAAGCTTTTCTATATTTTTCTTTCAAATGCATTAGTAGATGCAGCTCAAGTTATTGGAACAGTGGAAGTTATTGTTATTTTTCTCTCTTTAGCTAGGAAACAAAGGAAGCAATTCCAAAATATGTAGAGGTTGCATTGGAAGCATTCAGATAACCTGCTGGGAGTGAAGCCTGTGGTATTTGCCCATGGAAGGCAGACCTTTCCTAGTTTGTGTCTTCAAACACATGGCCTTGTCTGGTGAAATGTTTCCATTCCAGTACTTTAAACAGATACAGAAAGTGATTCAAGTTGCCCCTACACAAAAAAGGTTTTCAAAGTTATACACATAAGGACATAAAAATTAAATCCCTAGTTTCTCTTGTGCTGATCAGCACACCCAAACTTGGCACTCAAGACTGTCCAGATTTCCGAGCTTGTCTTCTGGGGCTTGCTCTCAACAGTACCTCAGCAGCTCTTAGGCTCCCTCTGCTACTTGGGAGCCTCCTGGGCATTTGTGTCCCACCCCACGCAGAGCCCAGGCTGGCCAAGCCCAGGTCTCCTTGTCCACTGAGGTCGCCCAGCCAGTCTCTAGGCCAGAAGGGCTGCTCAGTGGTCCTGAGTTAACCTCTCTTTGTAATTTATATTTGTTCCAGGACAAATGCACATATATGTACACACACACACACACACACACACACATACTCTCTCTCCCACTCTCTCTCTCTCTCCACATAAAACTTCATGCTAAAGGAAGATGGATTAATTTTTGTATCTAGAGATGCTATGAAAACATATAAGATCTCATAATATTTCAGATTATTATTTTTCTCTTCCTGTTGGAAAAAAACCAGATGCAATATATCCTTTGTGGTAAGTGGAAAAGTGTATGTGGGTGATTTAATTTTGTTCATTAAAAGTTTCCTGGAAAAAAACAGCAATATACATGTTTGTAATTATTAAAAACGCTCAGTGTTTTATATTTGCATTTGTTGTCCTGAAAAGCATATGCGAGCTCGTTGGCTGGGTTTCTTCTTTGTGTCTCAATTATTAAATTATTAAACCGGACACTCCCTAGGGCTCATCTGCTGCCCGGATGCTGCTTCTGCAGCAGGAGCTGTGCACTGGTTTCTCATCTGGTCAGTAACAGCCCACATATCCATCATGCTGTCTTGCCCTCCTCATGGTCACTCTGCACGTGCTGGTTTTGAGGCAAAGCAGGGGAGCATGTGTGCTCTAGAAAGAGAACCGTGGGCCAGGCAGGGGGACTGCTCTGGAATGACACAGGGGTGTTGGCCTGTACGCATGAGTTAAATCCCCCATCTCGGCATCTGTGCCAGCCCTGCCTTCCCTCCTGCTAACTAGTTTTGTAGAAGAAAGCAAGATATCAATCTTTATCAATCTGATTTTTTTCTTGAAGAAGGACCATAATGCTCTTGGATCTAGCAGAGTAGGAAGGATATACTTTATACAATCCAAAGCCACTGAGTGCCTATATTCAGTCCTTCCGGAAACATCTACATTCTTCTATCTTATCTGGAACTGATGGCTCTCAGTCAAGCCCAGTTCGGGTATCAAAGGGCTTAACTGTTCTTTCTCCTTTTGACCTGCTCCTCTCTCCTTAGAAAAACCTTGATATCTCAGATGTCAACCAAGAACGTTGCCAGTTTTAAATTTATTTTACAAGCCTCCAAGAAAATCACTTGAAGAGAAATACAATGTGAAAATTTTAACTCCCAGTCACTAATACATAGGAGATAGAAAAAGTTTTCAAAAATCTACAGACGTGAAAAATTAGGGGAAAAAAAAGGATTGGAACAATGAGAATCAAGGATATTTTGCAAAAAAAAAAAAAAGCAGAAATTAGCCTTGAATGTATATTCCTAAGAGTGGACTAGTTAATGGGTTTTTAAGTGCTTCTTTAAGGCATACCATCAATATAAGGACGTAAGTAATCAAAAAGAGAATTCATACAAGGCAACCGTAACGCACTGAAGTTAATTCATCACCACTTTCACAGAAGCCTACGTGGGCAGTTGGCCAGGCCCGGCGCATTATCTGTTTGACTCACTGAGTCAGTGCCGCTAATGGAATTTAGCCCCATGTTTGTAGTTGCCATGGCGATGCGGTATTCTCAGGCATGTCATGTTCACAGATCAGTAGCAGCAGCCCGGCTGCACACACACAGCGGCTCCCAGCCTTTGACCTTCCTCAGGAATTCTCTGTGCAGTGTGCCTGCCAGGAAGGAAGTCAGCTCAGAGAAGAAGGAACACCCGGCCAGCCTGGGCTGGGGACACCGGCCTGCCTCCTTCCTTTGTCATGGCTGTGCCATTATCATTAAAATAACCTTGAATTTTCATGAATTCACTCATTCACAACACTGTCAAAGAAGGCACAAGAGTTCAAGAGACTCCACAGGGTCAAAGAGAGGACTAGTTTTAAATCTGTGCCCATTGAACCTGGAAATGACATCGTCTGTTAGATATAATCTTATTCTTACCATAGCAAATCAAATCGTGCTGACTTGCACCAGTCTCACGGGCAATTCAGCACCATCAAAGGTTACCGGGAGCAAAAGGGTCACATCCTTTGTGGCATCGTTCTGAGAAATAGACCCAGACATGTGTGGGAATATTCCACAAAGAATAGATCGGCTCCCAAAGGGAGAAATGACTCCTGCCAGCCGTCTAGAAAGGGCATGCAGATTCCGTGCTACGAAAACACGCAGGTTTCAAACCAAAGGTGCAGTGGCAAGGCTTTCAGGATCTAAAACACCTGAACAAGTCACAGATACCCTGCAAGATATTCTAATTTGTGGGTATAAAGGAATAAAACAAGATCGATTTCTCTGTAAAGCATTTTTGCTTGTTGAAAATATTCTTCTATTAAATTACACATAATTTTCATCATGCATGAAATATGCAGGCAGGTCAGGAAATTAAGGAACATGTCTGTAAATGTGTGTCTATGTTGTCCAGTAAGCGGTCTGGGGTTAATTATAACAGTGCAGTAATCTAAGGCCCTCCAGATTCTCCTTTGTGCTGGGCCTGCTTTCCTGGTTCAGAGCTGCTGCTTTGAGGATTTTGAGGGAATTTTTTTGTATGGTGGATACTTCTGGGTTGAAATCTAACATCAAAACTCGGACTGGCAGGATTAGGATATTACTTCTGGTTTTACTTTCTGTATGCACGGGGCAGGACAAGGATGGTGAAGAACGGAGAGGAGGAGACTTCTGAATTATTTTGTTTTTGCCCTAGCATAGCTGTTCAAGGATGTTGTGACCCCAAATTTGGTTCCAATTTAAACTTTGGAAGATCTTGTATTCTGGCAGACCCTGGAACCTAGGTTAAGTTCAGAGAAAGCCTGTGGAAAGGTAATGTTTATTAGACTTGTAATCACTCAAGAGAGAGATGGTAAAGTCTAGCCGAGTTTTCTGCCAATTTGAGTCACATGACCAAAGAAGAAAATATATATGACAGTGACAGACCTTGGGCAATCGTTGCTATGATAATTTGAGCTTCAGAGAAGTGGCATTGAATTCTTTAGTTAGAAAACAATTCCCAACAGCAACAAAGTCACCAACTCTGAAAAAGCCTTGGAAAGGTGTTTTCTTCTAGAAAACTTGGAAAACAGCACCTCCTCACTCCAGGAGTTCCTCATGATTATTCTACTTTGGGCAGAGAAATCCTGAGAGAGCTAACTCTCTGATAGGCAAATGCTAGTTTAATTTTTAGCATACTCAGAAATGACCTGACAGTGACAGGTGGCTAAGAATAATCTACAGGTTTGCATCTGGTGCTCTGTTCACCACACCTCTCATCAGCTAACACTGGGGCCACTGAGATCCAGGGAGCCAGGAAGAGGGCAGAGAGGGAATGAGTGAAAGATGGCAGGGTAATAGCACTGCAAGCCCTAACCTGCTTCCGGTTGGCTGGAAAGTTTGGAAGATACAGGGCAAAGGGGGTAGGGGCAAGGAGAAATGACCAGGAGAGCCAAACATGCCAAGTCAGCCATGCAGGCATCAAAGAAATGAAGAACTGGGCTGGAGACTGGTGAATCCATATTGGGGGGGGGGGGTTGGGCAGGTAGTCGTCTTGTCTATCTGTCCATAGACCTCAACCTGACTCTGGAAATGCAGGGTTTATAGGACACAAAGGAAGACTGACTTTATTTAAAGATGAAGAATGGGGAAGGAGACTGACTTTCATCCTGTCCTCCTGCACCTTATCTTCTCCTCTGTCCTGGCTGATGGTTCTCCTTCAATACGCAGAGGATGCTCTGTCAGCCAAGCACACAGCCTCCCTGAGACCCATACGGGACCGAGCCCCAGGACGTCCTCAGGAAAGTCAGCCCCAGCTTGTTTCATCTCCTCTGGGTCTGGGGAGTTTCTGGCCACAGGAAAACTGCAGTTATCAGTGGAGAGACTTTGTTCCTCACAGCCTTCTTTCTCTTCGGCTGTGTCCCCTGTGTGAAAACCCATGACCGGATCAGACACAGTCACATGGGGTCCCGTGAATACCACCAATGCCCGAGACGGTGGTGGCAATGAGAGACACTGGGGTCATCACAGGTCCACGCTTCATGGCATCGTAACTGGTTTAAACACACAGGTTGGTGTCACTCGAGGCCAGCTACCCAATTTGTAGGACTGTGTGCAAAGATGAAATTACAGAAACTGTGGTCTAAAAAAATAAAAAAATAAAAGGAAGGAAGAAGCAAGGGAGGGAGGGAGGGAGGAAGGAAGGAAGAAAAGAACAAGCACAGGAAGGAAGGAAAGAAGGGAAGGAGCAGGGGAGGAAGGAGGGAGAAAGGCCATCGCCTCCCTTATGCCACGCTGGGCTGCACAGTGACACTTCTCCAGTGGCACCTGAGTGCACCCTCTGGGTTCGGGGCTCCAGGATGAGAGCAGCCGGCCCTGCAGCTGGGCTCCGTCCTCCCCAGCTCAGCCTCTGCTGGGAGACAGGCAGCAGGGACTGCTGTGCGGGTTAGGGTCACAGGCGGCCTGCAGGCCCTGCAGCGCAGACAGGCAGCGGCCATGGAGGCTCCGGCTCCAGGCCCCACTGCGTCCCAGCACAGTTGTTAAGGACGTCCCCGGGGCCCCTGCAGGGCATTTAGGCCCCAGAAGGACCCTGTTTGGATGCCAGGATCCCTATGATTTCACAGATCCCATGATGTCTAGGGCACCCCTCTTGCCTGTAAGGAAGGTAACTGTATATTATTCTGTGCTACTTTTTAGGATTCCAATATTTCCCTATATATTTTGAGAACTAACAGAAATGAATATGGAGCTTCCCATTTAAACAAGCCTGGGGGTTTGTGTTCACTGTTTCTAGTTTTCCAATCTGTTCTCTTAATATACATATTTAAAGACATAAATGATGCATTAATCCAGAATGGTGTGCTGGAGATGCACTGTTTCAAATTCTTATTTCTTCAAATTATTTGGGTGTGATATTCCTCTCTGTAAAAAATAAAGTTAGTTTTATGTGGTTTCCCCCATCTGCATACATGTGCTAGGTATTACTCTTTATCCTTTTTGTGGTTCAAATAATTTTCCCATTGCAACCAGCAATTTACAAAAAGTTGTCAAAATAATTGTTGGCTGATAATATCTACCAGGAGCATCACGCTTTCGCCCACAAATTAATCAAGCCCTTTGGGGAGGCCACTCACACTGGGATGCTGCTGCCTGAACCGGATTACATGGGGGGATGCAGAGTGCGTGGTGCACACAGCCCCCTCAGCCAGCCTACAAGGGAATCCAAACAGAATCACACGAAAACAAAATAAAACCAGTTACGGACTCGAGAAGGAGCCAGTGCATATTTTCCAAGCTTGAATCCAGGGACTTTATCATCTCAGAATTGTTTTGTAAATTTTCATCTCTATATAAATGTTTCCTCCTTGTCATTTGGAAGCAACATATTTATGTTCATTTTTCTCCAATGCAGGCTGCAAACACTCCCTTCACCCAACCCTCCTCAATTAATTTTAAGGTGCCTAAAGCCACAAAGACAGTGGCAGGAAATATTTCTTGATTGTGGCTCCAAAATGTTGGACTAAGCTATCTGCTTCAGTAAAAATCAACAGGAAAAGTGCAGCTTTGGAAATTAAAAAAATTAGAACAAAAGGAAGCGAAATCAACTTTTCAACGTTTTTAGATATTTACACTGCATGTGTTTTGTTCATATTCTATGTACGTGTCTATAACTCTTACACAAATTAAAGGTTGGTTCTAGCATTCTTAAATCCATTAAAATGTTTCTAGCAGCTCCTCCTCACATGCATTGACTGAAAAACTCCCACTTCATTCATAGATGGATGAATCCCCCTGGGGGGAATGGATTCTGGGGGGAATGGATTCCTTGTTCTCAAGAACTGATTGACAGTTTGGTGAATAAATTTCACGATTAATATTAAATCCACAGATTTATAAGGACATGGTTTTCCTGACTATAATCCTAACTTTTAGTTCCTGCTTTTTAAAAAGTTTTTTAGACTTTCTCCCATGCACTGTACAATATCACCTTCCAAGCAAGTCCCTGGCCCTAAACATTTCCCATAGACCCACTCTGTGCTTTATAAATATAAAGAAGTGCAGCTTTTACATCTCATCCTAACGCTAAGGCTTTTTTCACAGGACAATCCCGTCACTTCGCCCAGTATGTGACTGAGTGTTTTAGATTATTTGCCTTCTAAGATTCCGACCTCTCAACACACTGTCCACCTTCTACCGCTGTAATTTTTTTTTGAGTCTTGAAGATAATTTTGCTTTCAAGAACTTCTTTTGAAAATAACCACAAGCTCTTTGTCCTGACTCCATTTGTGCAGTAAACCACTCCAATTACCCACGTCTCAGACTTCTACCCGTGTTAAAGTCTCCTCTCACACATTAGCAGGAAAAACCACTCACAGACAGCAAACAGTCCTCCTGAATTTGAGGAAGGGTGAAGAAAATATAGAAAGGGGGAAGAAGTGTTGTTGAACAAGCCGACACAAACCTGTTATGAGAATTTGGTTCAGCAAGGGCACAGCTGGAACACTGCGTCTACACCTCGGGTCTCGGCTCCTGCAAACCTAAATCCTCTGGGGGTTCCAAGGATTCGCACTCACACCCGTGCTCTCACCCGTCCTAGTCCACAGGTTCACAGAGCAGCCCCTGGCTGCCTGTCCCCATCCAGTTCTACAGGACAGGACTGTCATAGTCCCAGGAGACACTGGGTAAGGAAATCACTCAGCTGTCCAAACAAATGAAGAAGACTGAAAACTCCAACTTTCTCTTAGAGACTTATAGTAAATATTAGTATTTTAAAGACCTAACCCAATTTGCTAAAGAACCTAATTTAAAACTTGCACAGCAGTTGCCTAAGGGGATCTGGTCACGGAGTTCTTTGGAGTGACACCTGGGAAACTCTGATCTTTAAAGAGAGAGAGATAGAGCACTTCGTTAACCCCGGCGGTCAGGCCCCGCCTCTCCTCCTGGACTTCGCCCAGGCCACTCGTGCATGCTGCACCTCAGCAACCCTCCGCTGCGGTCCTCTGCGCACCCCAGCAGGCGGGTTCTCGCCCGGGGTCTTCCGAGCTGCCTTTTCCACACGCTGTGCTCTGGGCCCACTCCTGTGCCTCCTTCTGCTGCTTTGAGCTCGCTGCACATTGCTTAGATCTCCACTGGCTATTCCAGGCGAGTTCTTTTTTTTTTTTTGGTACCGGGGATCGAACTCATGACCTCGCGCTTGCCAGGCAGGCGCTTAAGCCACTGAGCTAAATCCCTGGCCCTCCAGGCGAGTTCTTACAGCAGATTCCTTTCCTTTGATTACTGAGTGGCTCAGCCGGATCCTAGCTGTGTGACCTCAGGGGCGCTTCCAGTCTTTGCCTGTGACACCATCAACTCCAGGAAGCAGTGCGGACTCGCAGGGTGAAGTGGGCGGGGGATGCAGAGCCTGCCGCACAGCACAGCCTGCTCTTGCTCCCCTGGGCGTGTTCCTGTCCCACCGCGGGGTCTGTGCTTACCATTCCGTTGTGTTCTGCTGGAACCTTAAGGCTGGATGTTATTCATCTTTATATCCCTGTGTCTAGGGAATCTATAACGTTTGAAGAATAAGTTCTGCTAATAAACCGAACATCATATGTTAAGACAGTGGTCCAGGTAAACTCGAACTACTTCATGCTAGAAAGTCTCAGCTACTCCTGCGCGGGGGAGCTGGCTCCAATTTGCACAGAGTAATTCCGGCAGCGGAGGACATGCTCAGTCCACAAGCACCGGGTCCAGACAGAAGGTCTCTGCAGAGAGGAAGAAGCCAGGTCCACGCAAGCTTCTGGAGGAGATGAAACGACCGCATGAGGCCCTGGTGTCTCTTGTCTACCAAGGCCTGTGGCCTTAGGACTGATGAGCCAGCGTGCGGCAGATTAGGGGGCAGAGCTCCGGCGAGCGCCTGCTTCAGAGGGCTGTGCTTCAGTCTGGTGGTGAGACAGCAGCAGTGCAGAGACCGTCTGCTGTTTGAGTCCTTAGTTAGAAGTAATACGCTGGAAAAGGAAAGGGCACACGACGAGATGCTTATGCTAGCCAGCCATTGTTCTCTGCATTACAGGTATTTCTAATACCGAAAGTGTATGACAACAATTGTTTTCCAGTGGTCATTTAAACATTAGAATTTAACAAGGAATTTACCCCACCTACGCACTACATTTAATGTTTTACACGTTTCTATATGCATTATAAAGGAAATATGGAGATTTTAAGTGAAGAGTATCATTAATGAATTATTTATTGTTATGAAGAAAACTGCTATGTGGAAGCTTGAGAAGACTGTAGTTTTGGGGGTGACTTTCTGCCTCTCCCCTGCTTGAAACGTTTTTCTGAATTTCCATGAATAAATTTCCTTTATTATATTTAATTATATTATTATATTTATTTACATATTATTATATATTTATATAGTATTTATATATAAACATATATTTATTTATGATATATTTATGTTATTATATTATTACATTTATATGTAATTTATTATATATTATATTATTAAATATATTATTGCTAATATATTTAGTACGTCAGCCTAAATGAGTGAGTTTATATCTAACGTTAATGAAGAATAAGCGTTTATTGAAGGGTAAACTGGCTTTGACACCTAAATTGCTTGTTTCCTTAAAACTATCCTAGTTATCTCTCAAAGATCAATTGAATAATATTTCTACAAAGAAATAATATTTCTACAAAGGACCTGTCTCTTTTTCTGTAAGTTATTTTCATAGAGTAGGGCACTGTGGTATCATTTAGTGCACTAAAAGTAACGTGCTTCAATTTAAGCTTTGTACCGATAATCTGAGTGATACTGAAAGAAGGAGATGCAGTAGTTTTTGACTCTTCCTTCTTGCTCACATGGAATGGATTGTAAATAACTTTAATAAGTAATTTTTTAAAGTATGAATGATGAGGATACATAAAGTTTAGTAAATGAAAACTCTCTAAATGAGTATGCTATGACTTGAACTGTTTTTAATTTAAAATATGGAATGCTTCTGGAAATACTGAGTGGGAAATTTTGTTTTTCATGATATAGGCCTAGAGATATCTCTTAGTTTCTTTCTTGTTGCTGAGACAAACTATCTGACATGCAAAGATACAGGAGGAAACATTTATTCCCGCTCACAGTTTGCGAGCTTGCTTTAACCCACAGTTGGCTGGTTCCAAGGCAGTGTAGCATGGCACAGGGGCATCACAGAAAAGCACCAGCTCATGGCATAGCAGGCAGGAAGCAGCAGGCAGCAGCGAACAACAAGCCTTCTTTTTGTTCCCTTATATTCCTTCCAGGCCACCAGCCTATTGATTGGTGCCACTTTACAGAAGATGGGGTTTCTAGTATCCACACCCTTAATCACAGTATCACACCCTCAGCCCACATTCACACACCCTAATCCGGCTACTTTCAAAACTCCCCGCTCATGAGTACATGAGGCTTTGGGGGGGGGGCCATTGGATACAAGGCATAGTGATATATAAAATTTTAATGTACTATACAATGCTCCAATTTGAATTAATATCAAAATGTCTAACTAGATTTATGGCAGTGCTTTAATTGTGTCATAAATATTAAGTAATCTAATTCTCATGTTCACAATATCATTGCTCCATTCTGTAGATAAGGAAACAGAAGCATAGATTGTTTAAGCAACTTGAACAGAAAAAACTGATAAATAGCAAAGTCACCTAATAAACTGAAATTTTCTGATTCTAGAACTGCTTTTTTTTCCTCTAGGTCACTCTGCCATTTTAGAATACCCTCTTGCTTAGGGTTTATATTTTGAATTTTAGACTTAGGAACTAAAAGGCATCATGCGATCCCTAAAGATTCAAACAATAAGCATTACTTTTGTTTTTTTTACTATCCATCACCTTCCTTTGTACATTGCCATCATTCAAATTATTAATTACCTGTTGCTTTCCTTAATTACCTCCCAATTCAACTTTCAATCTTTGATTTGATTTCTTTTAACATTGAATACCATTGTTTTTCATGTCAAAATGAGATCACCTTAGTTTTCTCCCTACTCTAGGAAGGTCACTTGCAACATTGAGCCATGAACAATCTTTTTACCTTCAAAAGAGGAATCATCACAAATTATGCTGTCATGCAACTTCTCAGGTGACCCAGCCCTCATAGGGAAAGGCTTTTCCAAAGGTAAGTGAAGGGCACACAAGAAGTGCCATGTTGTGTTCATCACCTTTCCACTGCTGGGACAAAATATTGGAGATAATCAAACTAATAGCTTTATTTTGGCTCAAGCTCTCGAAGTGTTCAGCCCACGATCACTTGGCAATAGAGTTACATGAGGCCATGCACAGTCACTTTCTTCTGCCAGCTTCTCCTGCTCAACATCAGCCTTCAGTGCTTCTCAATTGTCTGGAGACCTCCAGCTCCCACCCTTCCCTGATTTACCCTGTTTTTACAGGTGCCATCTTGCTCCTAATGCATCTACCCTTTTTCCATAACCCAGTCCTGTCCAACTCCTTTCTGACTGAGCAAAGTCAGCACACGGTGCACAGAAATCACACACTTTGGAGCAGACAGAACTGACAACCCGTATAGATTCCTCTTAATTAGGGTGGTGAACTGATACTTTCCAGTCTTGTTTAATGAATGATCTCATGAAACTGAGATGATAGGAGAATCTATCAGATTTGTTTTGAGAGCTAAATGTGGAGCAACTGCTGGAGAGATATTTGGGAGTTGTTGGTTCTTTCCTACTCTTGCAGGAAATGTTATTGGAAAGCAGAGGTGCCAAGTGTGTTATCAATACACATGGAAGAGACAAATGTTGGCACTGGCACCTCATCTACACCTGGCGTTCTCTCATGGCCGGCCTCAGTGTGTGCTCTCCTCCCCGTGTGGGACTTCCAGCTCTTCCCCATTCTAGTTCTGCCTCCTTCCATTCTTTGCATATGGTCCACCTATAACTCTGCTACATCCAGACCACCCCCGCATGGGGGATGTCCTTATCACCCACACCTGTCTCAGTGTCCCCTCTGACTGTCAGGTTGATAAAGTCTGTTGTGATGCCAGTTCAGTTTTTAATTGAAAAGTTCACACATAGGCTCTGATCACTGCACTGCAGGGGTCACTTATGTTTAGATCCCAAGTGTTCTCAGAGAGTCCTCTCCTGAGTACCACAGCCTCTTTAAAGAGACTCACTGAATATATTGAAGACACCTGTGCACCTTTCTTAGCTCGTATTGTGGACAGAATCTTGTCAGTCTCCCAAATTCACATAATGAAGCCCTGACCACAGTATGACTGCATTTTGAGGGAGGGGCTTTCAAGAGGTACTGGATTGGAAAGGAGGTAACAACTGTGGGGCTGTGATCTGGTCAGATTGCTCTCCAAACAAGAAGAGACACCGAGGATG
Source organism: Dolichotis patagonum (assembly GCA_004027295.1). Taxonomy (NCBI): domain Eukaryota; kingdom Metazoa; phylum Chordata; class Mammalia; order Rodentia; family Caviidae; genus Dolichotis; species Dolichotis patagonum. The sequence goes on along the minus strand of PVJX010001912.1, from coordinate 118,388 downwards.
TGAGGGCACAGAGACAAGGCCATGTGAGGACACAGCCTTCCCTTGCAAACCTAGGAGTGAGGTCTCCATAGAAACCATCCTGGCAGGCACCGTCCCCTGGGACTTCTGGACTCCAGAACTGAGAAGGAATGAGGCTGCTGCCCCAGGGTCCCAGTCCGTGGTGTTGCGTTGTTTTGTTTTGTTTCGGTGGTGATCCTACTTGGCCAGTCCAGCTCCCTACGAAATTAAAAGCATCTCTCTAACATGGTTTCAGATCCTCCCAGGACTTTGAAGTGTGGGTCAATAGATGTTGCAGAATGATGGAATTTATTAGTGATGACTGCTGGAAATGCAAACAGACACGCAAATGCTCTTCACCTGCAAAGCGTCTATTAAGAAGATGCATCTCTTTCTTTGCATGCGAAGCGCTGCTCACTCCTAATCACTGTACTTGGAGATGAATTATGCTCTAAATCAGAGTATACTCTAAAGCACAATTCAAAATCTAAACACTACTTTCTCTGGGGACATTATTTCTCCCCTTTTGCTGTTCCAGTAGGTTCAGGTGTCCGCCAAGTCTGCATTTGTTCAGATAATGAATACGTATGTTTTAAATAATAAAAGACTTTTTGAAACTGTTCTCATTATCAAGTTATTTGTTTTTAACAAGTTTTATTTCAACAACAGGAATTATAAAATGGGTACTGTTTCAAATAGGCCAGATAGAGATAGAGACATAATTTATCTTAGATTAAGATGTATTTATATTACAGCCAAAGGAATGGCCATTCAAAGAGGTATCTGAGTGAGGAAATTTAGACAAAAAGTCTGGCTTTTTCAAATAAATCTGTGAACATTATGACTTGTGTTTTGTTTATCAGAAAATTTGAGATGAATGTAATCATTCTATACTGCAAACATGTACAACTAAAAATGTAAAAAAATTTAAAAGAAAACATTATATGTCAACTTATCACCCAAGTCAAGATTTCAAAAAGAAAGTAAATGCACTTGGCTGGGTCCACCACACTTGAATCTCTCAATATGAATGGATTCCTTATTACCTTCATGTTCAGATCCAGTTTTTCCAAAGTAAGTTGGGGAGTGAGGTTCTAATGACAGTTTTTAGACCTGAAACAACAGGACCAGCACGATGGATGGCACATTTCCTCGGGACCCCAAGATATTTCACCCACATGGTTTCTTTCTGCTTCCTACATGTGCTCTGGGGATCTGTGGCCACAGCCTCACCAATGTGAATCATGCTTTTGAAAGGAAGGAAACACGTACAGTTTACTTTAGAAATGTCACAAGGCTGAATAGCGTCCCAAGATAATTGGATTTGGTAACGACCAAACTGAATTGGTTTTCAAAACAAAGTAAAACAAAACAGCAATACTCATGTCTTTTCACAATTTCAACAACCCAAACCAACCCCAGACAGATGAATTTGAGGTAATATTTAGAACACAATAGTATCTTCTTTTATATGTGTTCTCCCATTTCTCAATATTATAAAATATCCCCACATCGGCATACTGTACATTGATTTTAATAGGCATTCTCTACAGAGCAATATGAATATCATTGGAAAGTATATAATACAATTTTCTACCCCTGAAATGCTATAGAAAATGGCACATTTTATACTGACATATGCCCCATCAATATAGAGTTTTTATATCTTATTTGTAGCTATTGATCTCAACAACATAATGAAAAATTGATTGCAGCGAAGTGCACTATTTCTTAAGTATAAATTTCAGTGTCAAATTATTTTTATCTATGCTTCCCAATTATACATGAAACTTGAACGTTTATATGTGTTTGCTTCCACGAAACTCTACCACAATAAATTAGATCTGACAAGACTCAACAGAGTCAATAGAAACTAGGTTTCTCTCCTGAAAATATGATTCCAAAATTAAATACGCCAGTTTCACACTGGTTTCACTTCTTCATTATGAAAAGAATTAACATCTCGATATATAGTATCATCTTCCTATGCAATTTAAAAACTTGAAATGAGATCTTAAATCTTCGGGGATATGAGTGCACACACGAAGAAAAAAATAATGCTACCAGCCCCATGCGTGCATTTGTTAGTCCACACGATACTATAAACAAGGTGCCTGGTCTCTGTTCTCTCGAGACCTTATTATTTTAGAGGGAGCATTCTGCTAGGAAAACCTACAGGCACCAGCTCTGATGAAAAGTAAGAGAGGAATCAGCTCTGCTGACCGGCAGTGATCTCCTAGTCCAACAGTGCAGATGCAGAGTAAGTGAGGTCAGAAATGCAGCAATCTAGCCCCAATACACAAACAAAAAGTGAAGGTCTAAGAAATGAGCAAAAATGCATTTCTTCAATTAATTTGTCCTTTTGATGTCATTCTGAATCTAAACCAAGAATGAACAGGTTTTGGAGTGTCCCTCTAACATACGTATGTTTAAAAAATAACAATGAGATGTATTAATATTGCAAAAGAAAATATAAAACCTATATTCCATTGTGTATAATGCTTTTCAGTATTTATGGTGATATAGTTATTAATTGTATTATAATTGTTATCATTTGGTGCTGCACCCAGCAATAATAACTATCCATGTCAGCCACAGTCACTGAGGTAGTTTAGGAAACTCCTTTGCCATTTCAGTCCTCTCTGATGAGTTTTAGCGTCCTAACGTGAATGGTAGCTACATGCCAGTGGGATTTATAAAAGTGTTATATTATCAAAAAAATGAGATTTATTGTGCTTTAATTCTCTTATTATAAAAATGCCTATTTCAACTGTATGTTTCCATTAGGTACTGAACTCAAATAATCGTGTAACCATCGCCACAATAGAAATTGAGAACATCTTTATTTTCCTTTTAAAAAATCCTATACCTGTTCTCAGCTACTTCTTCAAAACACAGGCAGTCTTAAACTATTTTCTGTTTTTGTGTATGCTGGAGATGTCATAAATTTTTGTGTCTGGTTTTTTTCACTTCCCTTAATGTTTCTAAGGCTAATCCACGTTGTTGTGATTATCAGTACTTCATTCTTTTTGGGAAGGTTGGCGTTCCACGGAAAGTGAGGGCTATGTTTTATTTACCCACTTACTCACTGGACTTCTGGAATGTTATCACTTCTTGGCCTTGGTATACAATGCTGCTATTCAAATTAGGGTGAAGTTTTCCTGGGGACCGGTTTTCGTTTCTCTTGTGTGTGTTTCTGAGAATGGAATTTCTGCATCTGTGCCATTCTATACTTAATTTGTTTTGAGAAACTACAAACTATTTCCCAGTGGTTGTGCCATTTTTCATTTACCAGCAAAGCAAGAGGGCTCTCATTTCTTCATACTTCTGGCAAAAGTTTCGGTTTCTTGATGGTAGCCATCATCAGGCGTGTGACAATAATATCGAGCACCTTTTCGTGTAGTAAAGGACCATTTCTGTGTCTACACTGGAGCAATGTCCATTAAAATTCCGTTCTTTTTAAGTTTATTTAAGCTTTCTAATTTATGGTACTATTGTAAATGTTCTTTATGTATTTTGGACACAAGTCCCTTATCAGATATAAATTTAGAAATGTGTTCTTTCATAGTCTTGCTTTTTGATTTTAATGACATGTGAGTTTCCCAGGTTCTCGGATTGAAATTTCTACCATGGACAGTACCAAATAAGTCCCGCAGTGAGCGCCAGCAAGTGCTGATGGGTTTCCGTCTCTACACTGAAGACTCCACCACTGCAGGACTTCAGATAATGCGAGATGGAAATGCACCATATAGACACGGGCTGGATGCCTGTTGTACTACCCCGATTTTCAATTTACTTAGCAAAAGCTTCAGAAAACTGTCAAGTGTCAAAGTCTGTAGCATGTCGACATAAATCTGTGAAAGGGTGTAAGTAAATGAATAGTGGATGGAAATGTGCAGTATTAAAAACAGGGATCTTCAGAGGGAGACTGGAGTGCTATAGCAACTGAGCTGGAGAAAACTAGCAGATTTGACGGAGGGGAAGTCATAATTGTAACACTTTGCTATTGACAGATGGAGACCCAGAAGGGAGCTCGGAGTCAAAACAGAGCACCAAACACAGGAATAACTTGTGCAAGAGTAGATGGGATCAAATGCATGTTTATAAAAAGATAATTATTTTAGAAGAGGCTCTAAATAAAGGCTCCTCAGCTGTGAGAGTTCAAAGCAACAATTATTTTCAATCTCTTAATTTTCTGTTACTGACATTGTTGGTCCAGTGGAGAGCTGCACCACTTTCCTACTGAATTGTACAGTGCTCTCTGCTGAAAAATGGCTATTCCACTGTGGGAAAGTTAGAGTGTGTCAGACATCCATCCTCACATGCAGCTTTGGAGCTGTAACGCATCATTCGCTCGTTCATTTCTTAGGTGTTTAATGAATAACTGGGACTATGTGCAACTTTACAAAATTGTGATACTCGCGGTGCCTCTAGCAGGTTATGGGTTAGTGAGGGGATTGATAAATGAAAACACAGTACTGTAGAGCAAAACTGCATCTCCCCAGTGCCATACTTCTGTGTTTTCCTGGAGCCTGGCGGTACCAGACCTTGATAAAGCACAGCTAGGATTGATCACCTAAAGGGACTATATTGGAAGTGTAGAAGGAAAAACGAATGCCTGGTATGTCCCTTCATAGTGCCTTACCGTGATCCATGGAACAAAACAAAACTTGCACACTGTGGTATTTGGTAGGAAGCGCGTGCACTTCTTGCAATTTTGAGGACGAATTGGGGAGAATACACAGTGTCATCATTATGCTTCCTTCATTTACCATGACAACCAGGAGAAAGAGCTCAGACCCCGAAGCCAATGGCCTGGGCTTCAGTCTCGACTTTGCCACGTAGCAGATGTGTGACCTTTAGTAAGTTACTGAGTGTCTCTGTGCCTTAGCACTCTCACTTGGAGAAAGGATGAAAACGGAATTATAAGGCTGTCGCTGTGTATTAAATGCCAGTGAAGACAGAATTTTTAGGACAGGATCTGGGTTACAGAACACACTGAAAGATTTTTATCTCCATTCCAATTAAAAGCCCCAGTTGAAAGTTTTCCCAAGAAACTTGTGTGTGTGGGCTGTGCCTGCCGGGGGCTAGGGAGTCTCTCTTTATGGGCTTTTATCGCGTAGCTGGCACAGAAGAAAACCCACCCCCGTAACCTTGGGAAGAGGGCATCTGTGTTTGCCTGGTGCAAGTGCCAAGTGACATTTGTGGAAGAACTGTTTTCCTTCTTTCTCTCCACAGAAATGTCTTGACAGCCTCCTCTGTCTCCTAACTGTGTTTCACTTTCTTTAGCAAACGTCGGCTTCTCTGGAGTTCTTTCCTGTTTACCTGTGTGCTGTCTGTCTCTGTGTAGGAGCCGACAGATGCCGTGCATGCGGTGTTCACCATGCCTATGGCCCCAGCCTCTGGAAACAAGCATGTCCAGCGATAGGGAGGCGACCCCTATGCTGTGAATCAACAAATCGCCAGCGATGTGCTGGTATTGATGGTGGCTGTTATTCCTCTGGGATGGGGTATGTGAGCTTGCATCATGAGTTCAAGATTCGATTAGCAGCACCCAGCATGTCCACACCCTCTCGGAAGACACAAGCTGTCTCTGTTGCTCAGAAGTTTGTCGTAGTACTGGCTGAACACAGCATTGCTAATTTTTCCTCAACAGACTCAGGCAACATCTGGACTCATAGAGATGGAAGCTATGTTATAGGAAGGCAGTGTGTAACTCAGATGCTAGGGATGTGTGTGAGTCAGCTGGAATGTGCCTCCCCTTCTGTGTGAACGATATGGTTAGTGCTAAAGGCGCTTACCAGAAAATTAACTTTGCCACTCAATGGCTAGGTTCTTAGTGGCATTCAGATATCTGAGTGTTTTCTTAGATTTCTCTTCAAAAACTGAAAAGAGCAAACAACATCAAACGAGGTGTTTTCTCATGAGATTTCTTCTACTCTCAAGATTTTTCAGCTTGAACATAGTTGTGAATTGTTCTCTCCTCTTTTTATATAGATTTTAGCATTTCTATATTGGAACAAAGGGGAAAATGACATCTTACCGTGATGATAGAAGGGTGTCAACTTTGAAAAGGACAGAGCTTTTCTTGAGCAAAATGCATATCACTACAAAAATTTGGAAGGAGGAAGCATACTGGCAACAGGGAAGTGAAATGTTTTCAAGCTGATCTGGCCCCAGGTACACTCGCTAGTGTGGGTGTGAAGGTTTCTAGCTCTTCTTTAGCTCACTGCTAGCAGAGATGCTCTACCGATCTTTCCCGACCATGGGAAGTGCATCACGGTGCATCGTCATCAAAACGATTTTCTACAGAACACAGGTTCCGAGGCCCATTAATGTGGAGGGAGCTATTCAGAGTATGTATGTGAAACTCTGAGATTTCAATGGCTCCTTTAAGAACTTTTTTTTCCTTTTCTTTTCTTTTTATCAGTACTGGGGATCGAACTCACTACCACTTGCTTGCAAGGCAGGAGCTAAATCCCCAGCCCAAGACCTTTTTTATTGATGCTTATTTGCAGTACCTGATTGCATTCATTGTGGAGAATTTATGTATAAACCTAACACATTTTAATCTTTTTACTCTCCCCCGCTTCTCCTTCCTTTTCCCTGCATCTTTTATTCCCCTTCCCAACTGAAAAAGATCCATCTCTGTTTTCTATTATCTGTCTTTTGTATTGTTCTTTTTTTTATTCTTTGGGGTTTCTCATATAAGAGGTGATACTGTGATGTTGTGGTATTTAGTTTTACACACAATCGAGTGCTATTCTACAAGAAAGAAGGATAAATTTGAGTCGTTTGTAGGAAAATGGATGTACCTTGTGACTGTGGTGTTAAGCAAAATAAAGCAATTGGATTATTTAACCAAAGACTCCTCAAAGTTTGCGTCTCCCTGGTGCGCTCAAGAGGGCTTGGGGGGTAACAGTGCTGACGAGCAGCACGGAACACCTTGGCGTTATTCAGCAGGGAGGGTTCACTCTAGGGAACGTTCATGGCAAGGACTAACTACATCCACTGCTTTCTTGGGTTCAAGCAAGATACAAGCAAGCCTTCTGCCTAGGCTGTTCATTTTGATTATGCAAATCATTTCACTTTCCTCTGCATGTTCCCACTGTCAGCCCGACCAGAAGGCAACACCACAATCGTGGACATGACTCCTGCTGACAGTTTCTCAGGAGAACTTTGCCCACACTGCCCAGTTTCTCCCACAAGACCAGAGCTTGCCAGTAGGTTACTTTATCAGGGATAAGGTGTTCTTCACCCGCCTCACTATGATTTTGTCCCAAGGATGCTACAGTATTTTCTGTTCTGTTCTCCAGGTGGTTCTAAGAAGTCCAAACGAAAATTTCCTGCCTCATAAGACCTTCAGGCACAGTGGATGCAACATCTTTGACATCTGAGTAGATCGTGTTTAAAATACTCCTTCCTCCATGAAAAAAAAGATTAATAATGAATGAAAATAATTTTGTGTTTAACTTTAAAGCAAATGAGTAATTAAAAAGCTGGATATCTAATTTTAAAGATATCGACTTCCACTCATTTGTTCGTATACAAACAAAAGCTTGCATTTTATCAAACAAACATATTACTCATTGTAGTTCTCAGAATAATTCAAAATTTCACATTGGAAACACAAATAAGAACTCCAAGAGAATTTTGTAATTGAATGAACTCCATTTTTGTCTTATAGTACTCTGCTCTGTGTTTTGCTTTATTTATAGTCTGTTACCAAATCTGTGATTGTTAAACTGGTTGGCAACTTGATTGGCATGGTGTCTACTCAGTGGATTAGACAAATAACTCTGAGCCAATCCTGGTAGGTCATGAAGGTGTGATCTGGGCGTCTCCATGTGGTTCCTGGTTCTTGTGTCTCTGGTGCTTTTGCCCTACTCCGCTTTGTGACTAACACTAACTAAGCAGTTTTTCTCCACCAAGTCTTTCAAGCATGATGCTTCTGCCTTGGATCCAGCTGACATGGACTGAATCCCTTGAAATCATGAGTTAAAATAAAACTCTCTTCCCTTAAATTTTTGGGTTTGGGGTATTGTGTCAGCAATGGGCATGTGAAAAGCACAAAGATATCTCAGACCAAAGAAATTGAAAAGAAGACTTCCTTGCTCTTAAAGTGAACTAATTTCACCTGACACAGATAGGACTTTGTTACCTAGTTCTCAAATTAATAGCTGTGTACAACACAGTTTTTATGAAAGGTAAGTAGTGATTTATAAGAATTTGAAGCTAACAGATGTTATTAAAACTTGAAGGCAACTTCAGCAATTATTAGAGCCACAAGTGCTTTAAAATTATCTATAGAAAACACACCCCTATTGTTTGTATCGCAGACAAACCATCAGCATCATCATCACCCACTCCCGTACATTTTTGCTGGATACTTAGCTGTTCTTGGCATATTTATTACATACATTAAATTTATCCGAACTCTATATAAGTTTCACTGTCTTCCTTTTCCTCAACTTGACTTGCAACTTAATAATGTAGAAGATGGTTAATACTATCCACTAAATGCTCCAAATTTTGTTCACTCAAAATGTTAACATGGAGGTCTCAACTCTCAGCTCATTGGAATATGAACTTATTTGGAGATAGTGTCTTTAAAGTGAGGCCTTGGGAGTGGACCATAATTGGTACGTGAGGTGCCCTTACAAGAGAGGAAATCTCAACAGCCAAGATAAGGTTAAAGGGAAGAGGTGAAAGGGCACGTGGAGACGGCTCTCTAGAAGCCAAACAAGATGCCCATGACATATCTTTTCTCGTCAGGCCTCAGAAGAGCCCAAATCTCCCAGCACCTTTATCTTAGACTTGAACCTGTGAGAAAATCAGCCTCTGTTATCTCAGCCCCCTCTCCAGGTGCCTTGGTCCTTGTATCTGTGGTTTCTCATTCAACCTTCTGTGGTTGAAACATGTACTGAAGCTAAGATGGTTGTCAGTGCTGAACATGTAGAGATTTTCTTGCCATTGTTCCCTAAAACAATGAAGCATGACAACCATTAACACACCATTTCATCATCTTAAATAGTTGACGTGATCTAGAGATGACTTAATGTACACGCGAGGCTGTGTGCGCTTCCACTTTACGCACAGAGTTCGGGCACCCATCAACTGCCATGTGGAAGTTGAGTCTCAGAATCAATTTCCTGGATACCGAAGGATGCTTGTACAGTCACCCTGGCCAGCAAATACAGAAACTACAAACACACACACACGCACACGTGTGCACACACACACACACGCACACACTCATGCACACACACACAGATATGGAAGCCAAGCCTATTACTAAATAGCTGTCTTATTACCATCCTTAATGGACCTTCCTTGTGCTGGTCCTCAGTCACTAACTGCCACCTCTGATTTCCTTTGTCCCTGACCAAGATGCTCCTTACACAGTCATTGCATGTTGGAGCACTCAACTCTCAGCATATAATCTGCCCCCAAAATATTGTTTAAACAATTCTGCAAAGCAGAGCTCCATTGCAGAATCAACGTCATACTCCAAATTTAAAACAGCACATATTCTTTTACTTTATTTCATGAGAGGATCTTTTTTCTTTGCAGTATTGAAAATTAAATCTAGTTACCTCTATTCTAGAGCACATGTCCTTCATAAATGCTTCTGTAATATAATTGTCTCTCTCATGCTTCTAAAATATCTCAGCCTCTGACTCTGTTCTTTTTTCCAATATATAATAATCCCCCAGCACATCCTAACAAAAAACTAAGATTTTTTTTCATAAGGGAGTAGGTGGGTTCCTATGGACTCTTCCTACTCTACACAAATATAAAAAATGGACAAAATTTATGAATTTTATGGTAGAGGTGCAAACAGCAATGGATGTGCCCTGGATGTTTGGTGTTTGTTTCTGTTTTACTACTGGGGTGTGAGAAAACAGAGTTGAGGAGGAACTTGAGGGTCTCGCCGGGTGGAGGAAACACAGCATGGAGGAAGTGTTTACAATAGAGCTTCACAAATAACCAAAGTTTAGTGTTAACACACATTACAAATGGCTTCATCTCAATGCTGTAACGTCGGAGGAAAGAACGCTGAGAAAAATTTATGTATTTTATGATCCCATTTATAGAAAGGTCAAGGACAATTATAACTGCTCCATCCTGACTGGAGCCGGTAAGTGGTAAGTACCTCTCAGCAGTGCTGGCGTGCGAGGCAAAGCCCACGGCTGGCTGCGAATAAGCCCTATTTTTAACTCTTGGTGGTGATAGGAGTTGGTGCAAATGCAAATCTGTTATTGTACTGAAACTTCAATAAAACAAAGTGGTTGAAATGGATAAACAAGAAAAAGTGACACCATATTCATTCTGGGTTCTCGCTTTACCCACGTGAGTCGAAATCATGGCAGAACTTCTGTGAAGAATGATCCTTATCTCCGTCACCTCCAGCTGACTCCCCAGCACTCAGTCCTCAGCCCTCCTACCCTCTCCTGCGGGTCTCAGCCATGGTGCCCCCCCCATGGCTGCTTTGACTGATTTCTTTGCTCTGTGAGTGATGACGCCATTATTGAAACTGATTTTCCTTGGGGTTTGGGTCCGACTTGCTCCTGGGTTTTACTTTATTTATTTTTATATTTTGGCCTACTTTGCCATCCGTCTGTCCCCAGAACTTCCCTGCCATCTTCTCTGTCATTTCTCATTTATTAAGCTGGTGGCTCCAACACACAGAAGCAGAAGCCTGGGTTTATCTTAGCATGAACCACTCAGAATCTCTTAAAGAGAATCCTGGACTTTCTTTAAATTAAACTTTTTTCCAGATAATTGTGATGGGCACCCTTAGTTAAAAACTACTGCCTTACTACTCCTGTTTCCCAGGACTTGTGTCCTGTGGTGAGAGATCTGCTTCCATCTCCACCTGGCCCGTTGTGTTAGAAGGAGAAGAATCAGCCTGCCGCGGGGATGAACACTCCACATTTTCAGAAGCCGGACTTCGGAGTGTAAGTCCTGGTCCACGTGGCCTCTGGGGCATCCCGCTTCCGGGGGCACCGCCAGATCCAAACTGCTAGCGCTCTGTAGTTATCCTGGCTGGACAGGGGTAGAGAAGAGAGCGGGAAAACCATCCTCCCGTGCCACCAGTTTCTGTGTGGGGCTATCAGCCCTCACTCCCACCACGGCAGCCCCCGTGCCTGTGTGACAAGGTGGCTTAGAGAATGTTCTGGGCCTCTTCCCAGTTGAGGAGTAGTAAATGTTTTTAACAGCCCTTCACCAGTGAGCACGTATAGTCTCTCTCTGTCTCATCTTTAATGGTCTGCTAGAAACCCTCACCTCATTTCTACAAGTACTTCCTACTCAATGTGTTCCAAAGAATCTTCCCCAGCTCCTGAATTTCCCACCGTAATCTTCTGAACAGGACAGATATTTCTTCACATCTTGAGTCATGGATTAGAGTCTCAATTTTGTGTTGCAAATCCAGTGCGTTTTATCCCTGATTCATCTCTGTCCTCAATGCAGTGTGCCTGGACCACCTTTCTTGTCTCCTCAGTGAGGTTTTTTCAGTGAGTTCTTTTCCTATTGACAATGCAATTGCTCTTAAATCCGAAACTGATTCTATAATTCCTTTCTTGAAGATCTTTTCAGCATTTCTTTCAAAGCTCAGAGGATATTTTGAAAGACTTGAAGCTAGTTAAGTGGTTCACAGACAACCTCTTCTGATTCTTTCTGCCCAGCCATTTCCTGACTGTAAATAAAGAAACTGACAATACATTTTCAAATTTCAAATGTATAAAATCAGTTTAATTATCTCAGAACAATAAGGGGGCCAGCTTAGAGAAGATGCAAGGTGCCTCTGGTTTCCCGCAGGCAAGAATGGTTTGCGCACCTGCGTGTCCTTTTCCAGAATGACATGACTTGGAAAGGACACTACGGTGTGTGCTGATAACAGTTTGGCTGTCATTCAGGGGTCCTGGGTTCCAGTTTGGGGATGACTGGGATCCATGAATTTGTGCTCCTAGAGAACTCATTGCCTTTGCTCAGTCAGCATTTTTGCATTTCCAAATAACCACGTTGGTCCATTTTCCTATACTTGTGGGGTCATATTTTACCTTATGTTGGTTAGCTCCTCCTGACACAATCTCAGAGATTTAGAAGCATAATTAAGCCAACACATTTCTTTGACTGTACTCACCAGCTTTTTATGGCTGGGACACCATACCTGACATTTATATCTTAGATGAAGAGAAGTTTATTTGGTTCCTGAGTTTACAGGAGTTTTTAGTGCAGGGTGGGCTGGCTCCAAGGAGGAGCATCACAGCGGACGGGTGTGTAAGGCATGATGCTTAGCTTGTGGCAGCAGAGGGTGAGAAGGGGATCACTGTCAGAGAGGATGGTGTGGGGGACCAAGCAGAGGCTCCAGGAAACCATCTCTGTGCTACTCAGACACCCCCGTGATCAGTCCCCTGTGCACAGCCCTAAGCCTCTCAGATCAGCACTTGGTCCTAATCACAGCACTGACATGTGTGTGTCTATGAAAATGTAACTTCTAGTGCAGAGTGAGTTAAGAGGGAGGAAAAAAGAACACCTAACACAATAAAGCATCGTGCCTCTTTTCCTCTTTCTCTACAGCTGTAATGTATTACATAAAAATGCATTCCACACATGGGCACACACACGCAAGTATGTGAAACCACCCACAATGCACACCCACCCATGCACGCACGCACACGCACGCAGTGAAGTTGACTGAAGAAATCACGAGTCAAGTTTCCAGGCAGCGCCAACCCACAGGTCAGAATCCAGACCACTAAGCTCCACGGTGAGCTGCCCGGTCTGTTTGCATCTGTCATCACCTGCCTGCCTGACGTGAATTCACCTGTATCAGCGTGTTTAAGTGAATTCGATTTTTTGCCTGCTTGAGAAAATGGATCTGGGCCCCTCTGGTACTTGGCCTTTCCCAGCTACCTTGGCGCTGCCCTTTGTCAGCAGAGGGCGCTGGAGCGGTTTCTCTCGGGGCCTTCTCCAGCTCCCGCCTCTCAGTGCCCAGCCCTGCCCTGCACCAGGTGTCCAGCGCCCAGCTCCATGGCAGCGCAAGCTTCTCCATTGCTGCTCCTGCTGCGTGGGCAGCTTTTCAAGGTCGGCTCTCAAGGACAGAGCAGCCAGCGGTGCTCCTGGACTTGCAATTTTCTGCTGCTGGTGTGTCTCTTGCATGTGCCATGGTGGCTGCATAGCGGTTACCAGGGGTGACCTAAGCCGATGGTATGTTTCCATTTTTTGAAAAATATTACAGTAAAGACACATCTCCATTAATATCCGTATAATGATCTGCCTTGCTGTGAGCACACCTATCCACTTGTTCTGGCTACTCCGAAGAACTGCTGGAAATTGTCTTCCATGAGTATCTTTGGCTGCACTGTCTGGAAGGCCATGAGCTCCTGAATGAGCTCAAAGCATTCCTGGTCATTCTGACGCTGGGGAAGAGCCAGGAACCACGTGCACCAGATCCAGGGACTGAGGTGGACAAGGACACCTGCAAGCCTGCCTTGCCGCTGGGTGGCCCTTGGCCACTTCTCATAAAGACAATAAAGGACTTGCATACCTGTTTCAGGAAATGGTCAGAATGATGGGATAATTGTGTGAGAAGGAAAGAATGTTTTGAGGGAAGTTAATCGCAACGAATCTTTTATTCTAATGATTTTTAAATTTAAGTATAATTTAAATATAATGCACCCCCATGACTTCTCTCTTTGAGTGAGGGTCACTCAAAGACTCTCGCTTTCCAAGTCTCTCTAACGCCCATGGGAGACTGGACTTCTGGCTTCGTTCTCACAGCTTCGTGCACTATTCTCCCATAGGAACACTGCCCTGCTTCCCAGGCCTGGCGAGAGGGGGTGGCCACTGGGGACAGGTAGTTGGGACCCTTAAACCATTGCTGCAGATGTCTCTGAGTGCCTGCATTCCCTAGGAAGCCCTGGGACTCTCAAACCAAAGTCTTTTACTTCTACGGTTAAAACGTAGGGTGGTGTTGTTTCTGGAGATTCCCTCAGGGCACCTTTCCTATCATCCTGCTGTAAAGTACTTGGCTTCTTTCTTGATGCTAATCTTTTTAGCAATCATTTCTTTCAGTTGGAAAGAAAGACCATAGTGGCAGTGCACTCCACGCCAAGCATGGACCTGAGCCTGGTTTGCTGCCTACCTTTTCGTTCTCATTCTGGCCTTCTGAGCTTTGACCAGACACTCCCATCCACCTTGTATTACAGTACATCAGAGCTGCAGAATCAGTGTGTCGGGATCTTTCCAAACTCCTCCTGCAAGGGTTCTCTACCACTTTGTGTGTAGCCACACAAAAAACTCACTTCTTTGATACCAAAGCCTGCCTTAGTCCCTTTCTTCATTGCTGGAACAAAACCCAACACCCTTCTTTAAAGGAGGTGAGGTTTACTTGGGCTCATGGTTTTGGTCCATAATTGACTGGAACCAGGCAGGCAGGAGTGGTGGAAGATTCTGGCTCAGAAAATCTGCTCATGTTGAGGCAGCCAGAAACCAGAAAGTAAAGGGGAAAGCCAAAGACAGAGACAAATGCTTCCAGGTCACCCCGCCCCGGGACCCACCTCTTCTCACCAAGCCCACCTTCTAACCACACAGATCTGCTTTCATGCCCCCATATCCAATCACTGTCCAAAACCATGAAGCTTTGGAGGCCATGTGAGAGCCAAACTGCACCAGAGCTGCTCATCCATCAGCCGATGGGAACTCAGCTTCCTCCCTTCGCAGAGCCCGGGGTTGAAATGAGGCAGCCAGATGTCCCAGGTCCCACGGGAAGCGCTCCCTGTGTCCTCACAAAACCTCAACAGCACTGCATAGCAAGAATGCATCTCGGCGTTACTGAGGCTTCATCTCCAAAGGCAGAGAACACGGCCTGTCTTTAACGAAGCACACGCGACGTTATACCTCAACAGTGATGGAGCACAGCGCAGGGCAAACTGCATGTTGGAGCGGCAAGTCGGCGCTGAAGCAAACAAAGGTGTTGGATGTCAGGACCAAGCAGTTTCTGCCTTTGCACTGTAGCTCCGTCATGTCTCCTAAACTGAAAATCTCAAGGTTTTGTAATACTCAAATCATACTCAGTCTCCAATATCCAGCAAATTCCTCCCTTCTCTAGTCTCTTTAGCTTCCAGGGATCGCTCTTTACCGTAATGCTGACTGTATCCGAACACCTACAACCTCATTACTTCCCATTATCCACTGCTTAGTCTCCGCTTCCTGGGTTTAACTACCATCTCTGCACTGGTGATAAAATACGTCAGTGTCACTCACAGACACACAGCTTCTCCGAATACCATTTAAGAAACTTCCAGAGTCTCGGGGACCTGTTCAAAGTATCCACAAGGGCTACCTGTTAGTAAAAGCTTGAAACTGGCTTGTTTTCGCATAATTCACCAAATTCTACGTAACTCAGCAGAAGTGGGCGCCAATGAAGATGCGAGAACTCAGCCATCTTTGCCAAACATTAAACACATTTGTACCAGCGTTATGCACTGTTCCCCTGGCTGATTACTTTAGCTTGGAAGCACAGTCATTAAAAGAAATTCTCACTTATGTAAATGTGTCAAGGAAGCATTGTTTTTCTAAACAAAGAATAAAACCATTACTGGATTTCACAGCATGATGATAGGAAATTGGTAATGGATACCATAATGTCTCTTTTTCTTCAAAGTAGCTGTTCATAACATCATGTATAATACATTACGTAAATTGTTTAGAAGTTCCAGGCATGTATAAGCCTCTACATGTACATCTATCCTTTCTGCATTGGAGGGAAAAACAAAACAACAGAAAATAAATTACTAGAAAAACAAGAAACAAAAAAGACAAATAAATAACAATAGCAAGGAGCCCAAAACAATAATGATATAGACCTTCAAAACAAGGTGGTAGGAACGTAACTAAGGTTGTTATTTTACATAGCAATCTTCAAAAGAGTTTTCCGATCACCAGACACAGACATGCAAAACTGATCCAATCCTATGAATGTTAAATATTTTGTTCCAAGAACTAATAGAACTTGTAGCACAATCATCCTAGCTATCTTAAGTGTGTTTATACAAAGTTAGATACTTTTCTTTTCTTTCCTTTTTTCCCCTCCTCTTCCTTGAGATATTATCTTTTGTCTCCTTTGAGCAAAGGAGTCTCCTTTCTTACCTTTTCACAATATTTATTGAGGATGTTGTATCTTATGTACTGTTGCCATTTCTTACACTAGGGAGACAATATGGTATTTTCACATGTGAGTTTGATTTATTTCACTTATGGGTATGGTGTCAAGTTGTATCCATTTATGTACAAAAATCTCAGTGTGATCATTCTTTATAGCTGAGTAGTACTCCACTGTATAGAAGTACTTTTATACAAAGGAAGCATTGGTACTCTAAGTGAATTGCTGAATGTTCTTAATGTCCTAGTTTTAATGTCCATGTTTTCAGCATCAGTGAGAGCATCACATGCACAGAAACTCTTAGAAGGACACAAAGCAGCAGTGAGCGCTAGCACTGAGACCTCTGCCCCAGGAACAGGAGAGCTTTCTCTTGAGCAGAGGCAGTGGCTCTGTGAGGCCCCGTGAGGTACAAAGACCTCAGGTTCATTCCATGCTGGTGCAGACTCCAAGGTCTAAGTTTTCCGGTGGGGAAACAGGCATTGTTTTCCAGCTGTCCTGAGAGTGACACATGCACGTGCTGGAGGGAAGGGAAGGAGCAGCTAAGCTGTCACAGATGGACAGGCAGAGTCCAGCATGCGTCCAGGTAGCGTGATAAAGGGGGTTTACTCTTCCTGCTAGATCTCACCTCCCAGGAATTCCAAGTCCTCTTGTCCCTTCTCCTTCCAAGGTCCTGGCAGGAGCACACGGGGAGGGTGAGGCAGACAGGCAGAAGATGGGCTACAACATGATGCAGGATATAAAAAATTGGGTGTATTAAAATAATTTTGCAAATCAAACACTGAAGTCACAGGAAGGCAGAGAAAATATCCAAGATCGAATCGCACAGACACTCATCCACTGTGCTGTGTCTCTCAAGTGGGAAGATGCGTGCTACAGACGGTAGCTGTGTGTAAAGGAAAATAAAAGAGGGTGAGGAAAAAGAAATCTAAATGAAGTATCTCCCAGGGAGGAGAGTGTATTCTAAATAGAACTGAAAGAGAGATTTCCAACCAGAAACCTATTTTTCTTTTGGCATGGATTATTTCTCCGAAGACATATACACTGCTCTTTTCTAAGTGCTTAATTTAGCAAAGAACATTCATGATCTGTGTCACTTTCCTTTGATACACAGACAGATCCATATCTCGGCTGCTTCTTCTGAGTGTTTTTTAAAATTTTTATACATTCTCCTTAAATGCACTTACCCACTGTAACTAATTGAATTACCTATTGTATCCATTATCTTCCCACATTACTCATGGCAGCATGAAGCTGAATATATTCATACTCTTTTAAATCTTTTGCCTTGACCTTTACTCTCTCATTTTATTTTCACTTGCAAACATTCCCCCAAATTCCAGTCTGTTAATGTAGACAGATAAGAATAGAAGACCAAATTCTAATCACAGGACTAATATCTGCTACTCCTGTGATTTGATCTTGGATATTTTCTCTGCCTTCCTGTGACTTCAGTGTTTGATTTGCAAAATTATTTTAATAGCACCCAATTTTTTATATCTCATAGAAATTCTGAGGGTATCAAAGATTAGAGGGCATATAAAACTATCTCTGATAAAAGCAATGTAGTGGTAAATAGGGATCCTCATAAGATCATCATTATACCACACTCAGGCATGATGTTCTGACCTCCTCTCAGTCTTTTATCCTCCCCACGCTTTATTTTCCTTGCTGACATAAATAAAGCCTTCATTCACTTACTCCATAAGCTTTTAGTGCATTGGTATGATCTAAGCATTTTCTTTGGCTGCTGTAGATATAAAGTGAAAAACTAAAACTTCAGAGCTCCCTTCATCATAGAGAGCCTACAGATCAGCCATGAGCTGAGCACACACACAGGCTAATCAGCCAGGAAAGGTCAGGTTTTGCTGCAGTAACAAATAACCCCTAAGTTAAATGCCTTGCCTTTACACTAAATGCCTTAGTCTTAAACTGGCTGTTCCTCCTCTCCCTGCATGCCAATAGTGGTCCTTCCAGGGAGGTGTGGAAGCCTTCTTTCAATTGAGAGAAGTCTCATGAGCAGCTCCGACGAACAGCATGTGACACTAATTCCTATGAGAACCGGCAATTGTGCCTCTCAGAGCAGAGCCACCGTGATACGGGGAAGCTATGTGGGCAGTGTTTGGAGAATGGGACCTTGAGAAGGAAGAAGGCCATGCATAGGAGGAAGACTCCCTGGAGAGAGGAGACACGTGATGCTCCCACCCAAGCCAGCAGGAGCCTGAAGAGATCCACAGACCTTCCCTGAAAAGCCACAGGTCTGTTTGAAGCTGTCCCACTTCAAGCTGCTCCTTGCTACCCAGAAGTCGGTAACTCGTACAGTCTGAAGGTTTGTTGCTGTGGATGCTGCCTACTGATGGGTAGCAGGGACATGCTGCTCCACTGGGTCATGTGGGATCCCAACACCCACTGCATCCTCCTGCATTACCACAGCCGAGAAACAAGCCACCGCACATGCTCACGTGCTGAAGGTAACCCCAGCGCTTCTCTGTGACCATGGCCTGCATCAGACACCAGGGCTCCCAGTGACTGCAGAGAGGTCGAGCTGCACTGTGTTTTCTGTCCCCTAAAAGGACAGTCAGTGTCAGGGAGCAGTAGAATTATCTGACACGGGGTCTCACCATATAGTTCATGGTGATAGAATAAATGAAATCCTACTCCGGGTTATCAAAAAAAAAAAAAGAGAGAATCAGAGTTGATCTGAGAATACAGTTTAGGGGAAAGGGATTAAAATGAGAAGGCAAAAAAAGAAAGAAGGTGGGGTTTGTAGTCAGCAGGGAGGTACGCTTCCAGCAACGGCAGGAAGGCACGTGTTTCCATCCTGCACTGGTATCTAGACTGGAGGCTCAGAGGTAAGTGGGGGCCGCATTTTGCAGGGTCTCCTCTCCAGTACTAGTAAGTTCCATTCTCCAAACAGCCTCTCCAACAGAAGAGACAAAGAAGGTGACACTCAGGACATAGTGACATTTTAACAAAGTGACACAAGCCAAAAAGGCATAGGAATCAAGGGGAGGAGATGGCAGAAAAATACGAAAATGGTACAATAACTCAGGTGAAAGATGACAATAAATGAATATGCAGGACAGATTTAAAGAGAAATTCTCAAGTGTGGTTGGTGAGAACAAGGGATCATTGATATGGCATAGTGGAAAATAAGTGAGAGGGAGGGAATAAGCATTGGATTTCTTGCTTAAGACATCGCCAAGGGTGTGTAACGTGCCTCCGGCTTGTGAGAAGGGAGCTAAGCCTGCCGAGTTCTGTGTGGGGAGATGAAGCCGACAGCACCTCTGGTGAGCACAGGTGAAGGAGCGATGGGAAATTAAGCAGCACCCTGGAGTCAGGACACAAAGGATGAAGCCAACAGCTGAAATAGGGCAGGGAGGAGAGGGTGGTGCTCCAGACAGAGCCCGCCCGAAGCCCCGGAGGACCCTGGGCTCAGGAGCAGACTGGGCAGGAAGGGCACCAGGAGGAACCTGGCGGGGTTTTCCTGAGCTCAGAGGCTGAGCCAGGGCAGTAACTAAAGCTCTAAGAGCACAAGAGTGACTGCGGTTAATTCCAGCTCTAATCTCCCAAGCACACTGGTTTGAGTTTTGCATCTCGACAAAGCATAAATCTCCCCCCAGTACATCTCGAATTCATCTGTCCTTCACACTTGAAAATCTTACAGTTGAGGAAAAGATCTTTAGCCAAAAAAAAAAAATGTATCCTAGAGAATCTACTAACACAATTTCATCTTTGAATATCATCTATGGTAAGAGTTAAAGCAAGTCCATGGTCCTGCACATACAGAGCGGGGGAGATATCGCAGTGTTTGTTTCTCCGCAGCGTCTAGTAGACTTCTGCTTGAACCAGATTCCCTAATGGAGGGATGAGGTTACTCAGTCCCAAGTAGGAAACCATACTTTCCTTCTATGTTTTGCTTGTCACCACGCTGAAGGTGGGCTGAAGGCATCACTCCCCGCTTCCCAGGCCAGCTCCTTCCCTTTCCCGTGGTGGAAGGATGGGATTTACAGAGCTCTGCTTGAGGCCTGCGGTTATTTTGATGTAGCCAGTCTAATGCCATGAGACAGGAAAATAGGCACTTGAGCCAAATTACACAACTGTGTGTCCTGGCATTAACTTTAATGTGCACCTGGGTTTCCAACCAGGAAAAATAGAAACCCAAATTCCTTCCTTTTTCTTCTGGGATTCAGCCCTAACACCATTTTGTTTAAATTTCATAGGTTTAAGTTTCATCAAAGTGGAATTTGTTTATGTAAAATTACATACCAGATGTTCACTGCCATGGCGTTGTGGAGTATTTTATTGCCAATGTGACCCTTGTGGATTCCATTTATAAACCAAAGCCAGGCTGTTTATGTAAGGTTTCACCCAAAGACCATGAAGAAATTTGGTAATAGAGGGCCTACAGCCTAGAAGATGGATAACTTTATATTTTTTAAAATACCTCTTTGAGAAACACAGGCCTTATAAAAGCTGAAGTTACAAGAAGTGCAAATTAGTGGCCATGTTTTATATTTTTAAATGTGTTTTGATGGCCACTGTCACAGCCTGGTATGTGCCATTCGAGGTGAGACAGAAGAACGTAAGAGGCCACTGAGCAGAAAGTTGGAGTCCTCTTCCGTGGCAGTGACTGTCAGCCCTCTTACACACTGATTGAACATGGAGAGGTTTTAAAAACACTGACTGCCAACTCCTACCCCTGCGCTTCTGATTCAAGTCTTAGCTACGGTCCGAGAAACTGTATTTCTGCCAAGTTGCCACGCAAGGCCCCTGTTGCTGCTCCAAGGGCCATCCTTTAAGGACCTTGAAGGCTGACTGAATATTTGGTCAAAGCAAAGCTGACCAGTGACTGGTAGTCTGATGGACCAGCCCATTTGCTGTTACCAGGATACCTGAGGCTGGATACTTTACAAAGAAAAGAGGTTTACTTGCTCAAAATTTTGAGGCTGAAAGACTAAACAACATGGAGTTGTTTCTAAAAAGGACTCTAGCTGTCTCACTCCATGACCGAGGACATCGTGGCAGGAAACGGTGTGAGAGGGAGGTGATACGGCAAGGCAGGAAGCACAGACATCAAGGAAGGCACATACTTACTTTATTGCTTTTTAAAAATTATACCAATCTGTGCTTAGGATAAGTAACCACAGTTCCTAAGGAAACACAGAAACCCTTCCCAGGGCCATATCTCTGGTGACCTAACTACTCCCCTGGAGACCCCTCCTCTGAAAAGTCCACTGCTTCAGTGCCACCACACCAGCGACCAAATTCCAGCACAGGATCTTTTGGGGACCAAGACATATGCAAAATGCAGTGGGGCTCACGGTCTGATGTGAAAAGATGAATGGAACCCACGAGCTGCTGCCTTTTGGGAATTTTCTTACCACCAGGAATCTTCAGGAGAGAAAGGTGGAGGAGGAACGAGGAGAGAGATGCAGCAGGGCGAGGGTGTGGACCTACGGGCCAGAAAATTCACCTTGCACCAGGGTCATCAGAAGGGCAGGGAAGCACAGGGTAGAGATTCACTACCCCAGGCAAACAGGCGGCATGGGGGAGCTCTGCCAGGAAACAGCAGATGAAGTCATTTCCAGAGGTCCCCAAGACGCCAGCAGTACCAGTGTCTTCAAGTTTGGCCACCAGAAGTGAGCTACAGGGTCCGGAGCAGGAGCATATTCAAGGTGCGGACTATTGTGCTCGGCTCTGTCTGAACTGCAAATCACAAGCTCCAAGGCTGGGCCCAGAAAACCGCCTACCAGGCCCCTTTGATGATTCGCACGTAGGTGAAACCTGGCGGGTCTGTGAGCTACAGTGCAGATGTATCAGCATAGCTCCTCCGCTACAGAGGAAAGCTCCAAACGTAGCGCTCATGAGGTCTGCAGCATTATTTCACCTCGCCTTGTAGTTCCATGAAATTCTTCTCATATCACTGTTGAAATCTTTTGGATAAAACCTTTGTCTGCAAACAGTTCACAGCTCTGAGCAAACTTTACTAACTTAGAGCTGGTAGGAAATTGTATCTCCAGAGGTAAGGTTGCCTTATGCCCATGTTCCCTTGGAATAATTGGATACCGCAGGGTGGGTAGTTTATCAATAACGGTGGTTTATTCATCTTTTCGAAGTTGCACCAACCTTGATACAGTCAGCAGTGGTCTCTTCCAACCTCTGTATCAGAACTTCTTCCTAAAGGCCCACAAGTGTGGTGGAATATCAGAGCCTGTCTTAGTCTGTTTTCTGTTGTAAAAACAAAATGCATTGCAGCAGATAATTCATGAAGGATACAGGATTACTTAGCTCATGGTTCTGGACACTGGGAAGCCCAATAGGTCGGTATCTGCTGAGGGCCTTCTTGCTGTGCCAGAGCACAGCCGAGAGCATGGCACTGTAAGACAGGGCAAGCTCTCTAGCTCCCGCTTAGGAAGCCACTACCGCCACCCTGAGATCCCACCCCCAGAACCTCACTGAGTCCTCCCTGTCTGTAAAGGCCATCTCCCCATTACCATTAGCGTATGAATCCAGGATCCAATTTCCAATCTGTGACTATTTGAAGGACTCATTCAAACCACACCAAAGGTGATGGTGAAAAGTACAATCATTTTCTTTAAAGAGTTCTCATCCTAGACCAGAGGTTCTAGTCCTGACTGGAACTTAAAATGACCTGAAAAACTTCCAACAATTCTGATACCCAGGATCTACCACTGACATGCACTCGATTCTCTAGACATGGACCCAAGGCTGCACAATTCTTCCAGGTGAACCAATGTACTTACTGCACAGTGAAGCTTGAAGATAAAGGCCTTGGCTCCAGATAAACAACATCCTGGGCTGTTGATTGTATCACCTCTGGCCGTAATTTTTTCAGTGTTGTGGGGTATTGCAGAGTCGAAGGTCCTACAAAAGATCAGTTTTTCCTTGCATGCAAAGGTGATGTTCAAGCAAGAAATGAAAGCTTAGTGAGGCCACGATGCCAGTCAGTGTGCAGCCATGACGGTGGTGGGGCTTCCTAGCACTGAGCATCACCCAAGCCCTGAATGAGGCTCCCCGCACAGAAGGAGGTACCGAAGGTGGACAGGCAAGATGTGGCCAGTGGTCACCACAGGTGGCACTCGCGAAGCTCTGGAAGGAGCACCAGATGGGACCAAACTTCAGGCCCTTCTCAACCTGCGAATCGCTAACGTTTCACTCATAGTCATTGTTGATATTTCAGAAAGTATGACTAGGATTAAATTCCTCTTGCTGGATCAGTTAGCCTTGAAAAACTGGTCTCAAATCTATTTGTATTTTATGTGAATTCTGCTATTTTATATAAACCTCTTTACACATTTCTAATCAAGATTTGGAAAATATCCATGACTGCTCTTGTCAATATGCTTTCTCAATGTTTAACACTAAAATAGCATGGCAACTCGGCGAAAGCAACAGTAAATTAATGTTCAAAATTTTGTCTCTATCACAAACTCTTCTTTGAAATCCAGAAGACTGTCCACCTGAGTCTGTTCATCCTCCACTTCGGCTGGAAGGTATGGTCAGAGTCAAAGTCGGTACCTTACTCCTCTTCGTCCACTCTTGTCCTGGAAGTGTCCACTCGTGCCCTCCATTCAGGCTCACTGTGCCCCCCAGACTTCCCTGGCCACCTCCAGCTCCTGCTTTGGTCCTGTTGACTGGGCTTGGGTACATTTCTTGCTTTGGCCACTAGAACAGCAGGGGAGGTCCTGTGCTGATTGGAACTGGGGTCAAGTGAGCATTTTGTGCCCTTCCTTGCTACTCCAAAGGCTTCTTTCTGTCTTTCACTACAGGGACTCTACTGATGGACATTTGGTTTTGCATTTTCTGTTAATAAAAGCAACGTCTCATTTAATACACATGCTCCATTTTACTTTCTTTTTTTCTAAAGAGCAGATATATTTATTGAGAGAAAGAAAGCTTTCATCTAAGACAGAGGCAGAAGGGGACCCCAGTGGGTTGCCAAAAGCTCTGTTGTTTCTGAGGACTTTCATAGATAGAAACCACAAGGTGAGGCAGGTCCAAGTTGAAGAAAAATGGGACCTTGCAAGGCAGGCAGGTATGAGTTGGGGCAGAACCATGGTCAGCCAATAAGATTTTCAGTGTAATTGCTCATGTAAAATTTCCATTTTCCTTTTGAAGATGCATTTCGGGGATTCATCTCCAGTGCCAGAGTCACCAAACCAAAGGGAGGTGTATGTGTAATGCTGGAAGACCTTGTCACATCCTCTTCTATTTGGGATGCAGCACTCTGCATTTTCTCTGGGTGCTGGAAGACACCCAGACCTTCCCCACACACCGCCATCAGAGTAGATTACTAAAGTGCCCCGTGACCGTGCTCGGGTTTCACCGGGAGTGAAGTTGAGGGCACACTCAGAGTTCAAGGGCCATTTGTATGCGTTTTTCTTTGAACTTTCTTCCCATACTTTCACAATGTATCCAGTGAGATTCTCTAAAATATTAATTTCAGTAGTCTTTTTAGTATATTAAACGTATCTGGTACTTCCTTACCTGAGTTGATTTGGTCTTTTTGTAAAGAGTCAGGAAAAAAGTGAGATCGTTCTGCCGTATTCGTTGTACCACCCTTGTTAGCTTGGGTATCATCCTTAGTTTTTGTTCTAATCAATTGATTTGTAAGAATGAACATTTTTCTTCTTTTTCTGTCTTCTGAGATACATTAAGCAGTATCTTATCGTGCCTGTCTTTGTGTCTATAAATTTTCTCTATGAAGTGATTTGTGCTTGTCAGTGATCTATTGTTTTCAAAATTGTCCCTCTCTAAATAGATTGTGTTAGGGTTCTTTGTTCTAAGATTGTCTTGTTTAATTCTACTACATGAGAAAGTTAGATCTTCAAATACATTTGAATGCATTTGAAAATAAATGTCTAAGCAATTCCCTTATTTATATTTTGATTGTAAAAAGATGCATAAACAGGTGTACTAGCACAATGTTAAAGTACTCATTCCAAGCCAATAGAAGAAGGACCTTCAGCCAGAGATGCATTCTCGTTTGGAGCTGGGAATATTCATTGCTTTGGGCAGTGGAAGGTAAGTACGCCGAAAGTTTGGCTGGTTTACTGTAGGATATAGGAGATGGTCCATCGAAAGGCAGAACTGTCTATGGTGCAGATGAAAGAACGGCCCATTTTACAGGATGGAAGCAGTGGCAAGGTTTTTTTTTAAAACTGGGTGATACAATCTAAAATGTTTTGTTTCAAATGACTAAAGTACTTTATGTTCTTACAGGCACTTTTAGGGCTTTTGGGTGTGATGGGCCTGGAAGGAAAGAAGGATAAACAAACCTAGGGAGTACGGAGATACTCAGCCTTGGGTGGCCACAGTTGTTTTCTGAAGCCATAGTCTTATTAAAAGCACAATTCTTAGGTAATGATTTCCCTTCTCTCCTTCCTCCCTGGATCTATTTCTACTTTACTGAGCTTCTGCCTTTCCCACCCCTGAGACTCGGACACTCTAAGGATGCAGAGGGCAGGAAGCTTCACTTTATAACTGCTTTAGGCAGAGAAGAGAGAGCTTCTTTTATTTTGTTTCAGCTCTCATTTGCTTAAAAGATGACTTCTTACTGACAAAAGAAGTTTTACATGTTGTATATTTGTCCTTTTTTTCTCTGTGTGGATCAAAGTTAGCAAGTTATTTTGCTGGTCCACTGATTTATCAAAGAACCAACATTTTATGTTATTCATTAATTGTCCTGTATGTTCATTGAGTGTTCAGTTTCTTCCTATATTTTTAGTTGTAAATTAAGTTTCTTCTTAAGCTTTTAATTCCTGATGCTCACATTTGTTTTATTTTGTTCTTTTCCTAACTTTTTGAGTTGAAATTTTTTCTACTTACTACCAATTTGTTTTGTTGTTGGCTGTTCAGTGCTCTGGGTTTTTCTCTGCGCACTCCACTGATGCTATCCCATAGACGATTGTTTGAATTTTTTGTAATTTTTTATGTAGTAGGTCCTCAGTTGTTATGTATTTGCATTTCCTTCTGTTCCAAATGTTGTCTGATAGCAAGTTTATTTTACTTTTATTTGTTTAGTTTCTAGGTAGACAGATCTTGAATAACAAAGACAAATAACCATTATCTATTGCTTTATTTTCCAAGAACCATAGATCTATTTACTAGATTACAAAAGGCCATTACTTTTAATATATTTCAAGTCAAAGAAAGCCAGGTATTTTTTCAGTTTTTACTTCCAAATGCTTGTTTTAAAAATGCTGTATGCTAGAGAATTATAGTCTTTTGTTTTACATATGTCTTGAACCATAGAGATCTTATGCCTCAGGAATATCAATTGTAGAGTGTAAGGGATTTTTTTTTAGCTGTTTGATTAATCCCATGAAGCACAACCAGAAGACAGAAATTAGCTTCTGTTTTCCACATAGTGCTAAGATTCTTAGTGATTAAAGGAACAGCTTAAATTTGAAGAGAAAAGCTAAAACCAAAACAAATTACACAATCTGGCACAGAGTAGAATGTATACAATATGATTTCCTTACTTTGATTGCCTAGAAAATTGGATATTCGCAGTACAACAAGAAAAACATTAATAGTTGCTTCAAACACTTGAGGTATGTGACTATGATGTCAGCGGGCATCATTTGCATCGTTAGTAGGCTGAATAGACATTGATCTCAAATTTAAAAAAACAGATGAAATCTTCAGTAAATATAGATCAATGATCAGATAGACAGGGAAAATGGTGAGGGAGGTGGTAGCACTGGAGGACAATGGAGGAGAGGAAATGGTTAAAAGAAAAGTGGAAGCACAGAAAACAAGTGCTGTTTCGGAATAAAATTCTGCACACAAATGAAATTATGGCGTTTATGAATGGCAATAGAGCTAGCACCATAATACCAACACAGTGAAAGAGATAACGTGGGGTAAGTATCGGATGGGAGGACCCAGGATGGAGGGGTTACTATTTCCAGGTTCCCCGCTCTTCACTATAAATCACTGTCTATCGCCAAGCAGCCCGGAGAGGACGGCTTAGAGATGTGGAGAGAAGAACAGAGTCTCTAGGAGGCTTGAGATTTGAGGGGGAAGCACAGAAAGTTCACCAGAGCCCTTTGTCATCCCACACATCCTACATGGACTAAGATTTGCAGAAACTACCAAACAGAACAGCCAAGGGCATGGAGAGGAAATGGCCACCAGGTGGAGGGCAGGAAGAGGGCGCTCAGTCGAGCAGCGCACCCAGTTCCAGTGTGTGCAGCGCCTCCTCTGTCCCAGGCAGACACCAGCAGAATTCCGATGCCAGCCTCCAGAGGCCATGCTGTGACTGGATTCCAAGCAGGTGGCAAGTTCCCAAGCCCCCTGCAGCAGGAGCTTCGGCAGGTGGTGTGTTTGGACTTGGAGTAAGCAGTACCCCTGTCATGTGACTCCTCCCTCCATATTTGCTTACTGCGTCGACATCCTGATCATCTTATTTAAAACCAAGGGGTATAAAGGAGCACGTTTTCTGAGTAAGGAGGAATGAAAAGGAGACATTGAGAGTCATTGGAATGTGGAAGAAATGCAGGAAGGTGGAGAAGACATGAGTGACAGATCGCCTGGTCAATGTCAGAGGAGGAGACCGGGCCTCTGAGCAAGGCTGGTGTTGGAGAGAACGGAGCTTTCGCCTTCCGATCCCAGAAAAAGGACTTCCAGTTGAGACACAGAACTCAGGGCTGATGTGGGGGAAACTTCCTGGCCACGGAGGCGATGGCTCCCCAGCGAGGGAAGCAGGTGACCCATCTGTGCATGGCCCTCCTCCCTGAGTCTGTCCAGGGCCTCTGCTGCCTGCAGCTGCCTTGGGAGCCAGCGCCTCTGAGCCCTCCTGCAGGATCTCTGCGTCTCACGCTCTTCTGCAGATGTGAGCCAGATTGTTTTAGGCAAGACTCACAAAACACACAAAAGGACAATGTCCAGGAGGTCTGTCATCAATGCTGAGGTACCCACTGAGAGAGACGGCGCTAGGGAACCACGGAGTAGCCAGAGTCTGCGCTGCAGGCCCGGAGCATAAACTGACTTCGTGCCCAGCTTGCGGACTGCATCTGATTCTTGATCGGTAACTGAGGCTCCAGGAGTCTAATCACACTTGTGCCATTCAGTGAGAAACGTGGACGGAGGAGATTCCTCCGCCAGGCTCAATCTCCAGGTGGACGCTCACCGTGGACAACCCCCAGGTCATGGGCCTGCTCTGCCGCCTTTGTCCCTCCGCGCTGCCAAGCCGGCTTTTCTGTCTTTTATATTCTTTTTGTTCCCTCTTTGAAAATAATGTTCAGATATTCTTAAGGGATTGGCAGGGACACTCTTATTATTGTGAAAAATTATAAGCAGACTCCATCTGCATTCAGAAATCACCGAGGGAAGTGAAAGGCGACGTCTGCCTAATCCAGATGTGGGTGAAGAGAAGGATGTGAAACGCCTCCTCCTTCCAGAGCCTCCCAAAGCCCCACCTACAGTCAAAATTCAGACCATCCTGTAGCCATGCTCGGGATAATAAACATGAATGACTTCCACACTTGGCAGACCACGATTCAGTTACATTATGCATTCTTCACTGAAATACACAGCATATCTCAAAAACGAACTTCACGGTTTGCCAAAATCAGAATTCTTTTTTAAAAAAGTAATCTAGTTTGTAAGACATGTTTGTTTTCCTCATCTAATAATTCCTAGCTTAGAGGAGAAGTTAATATCTTTTAAGTAAAGGACTGATATCTTTCTACGGTAGAGCTTTTCGTCGTTCCTTTTTTCTTTTTTTTTTTTTTTTTTTGACCCATCTGGTTTGTCAGAAAAGTCTCCTACCTCTGATATTTATACAATATCATGCAAATGTCAAAATCTGAATGTCATCTTCAAAGACCCTTTTATGTCAGGCAACCCCTTTATAGGGAAAAAATAAACAATTTTATGTATGCATGCTTGATGCCAGTCCAATTAATCAAAGCCTTTTTTGCTATGCTTGGCTACAAGCAAGTTTCTCTTTTGAAAATGAACAGAGGGAGAATGAGATAAAAGGTCTGTATTGTTTCCTTGCAAATTTTACAGTTTCATTTTTAATTTGTGTTTGGATGTGAGGATCTTGGTGCAGATGGTGTGATAGCCCACAGTATGTTCTGAGAACCTCAATGATAACAAAGATATGCAAATTGAGAGGGTGCTTTGGATGAAAGCCAAGATATCCAATTTCACAATAGCTGAAAACAAATTGATGTGCCCGGCAAAGTACTCAGAGTAGCACTAGGAAATGTAACAGTGCCAAAACAAATTATATTAATGACCTTAGCAGTTTGTTCAATTCCACTGGCCAGTTTAATGTTGGTTACATTTGTCTGCATTGGCATTCCATTTACTGGGCAAAATAACTTTTCTTAAAAAAAAGTCAAAACAAAACAACAACAAAAATAAACTTAATAAAAAATCAATCTTTATACTTGTAAAAAATATGACACAATTATTTAGCACCTGAGACACGTTCAGCAATATTTAATATATCAAAAAGTACAGTGTATCAGCACTTCACGTTTAAGGGGAAATGTCAGGATTTATCATGTCAGGGAATTTTAAACTGCAAATCAACTATAGCAGCCCATAAAACAGAGTTCACCTAATAATAATGTCCATACTACTTCATGTTTTTAATAGATAATTTGTTGAATTCTAGGGTTCAGGGTGTAAAACAGGTTGTTTCAAGAGGAAAGAATATTGAAAAGAAGTAAATGAGCAAGGAGGGAACTCTCTGTGAAAATGGAAAAATATAAATATGAAATGTAATTTTGACTGTGCTATACTCAATTTTGTTTACTCCAATACAGCATTGTCACATGCTCTAAAAAATAAAACAAAATGAAACAAAACACTACTTGACTAGGAAGTGTTTGATTTATGAGTTATTTTTCTATCATAGTTACTATTGTCAACCTCTTTAGTAATTATTGAGATTCTAGATTCTAAATTTCAAATGCTGCAAATAAGAATGGCATTAATAAACAGTGCTAGGTAAAAGTGGATATCTTACTGATGAAGATGCATCTTTAAAAGCAAATTTCTTACATACTAATGTCAGATTTCAAAGCTCATTTTTTGAATATTTCATGGTACTTGCCATCATTAAAAACAAATGAATGCAAATATTATTATAGGGTGTGTAGCTAAATTTTCAAAACCAGTAACTAACCTGATGAAAAATCAGCCACAACATGCCTGACACTTCCATCCATGATGCAGACTTTTACAAAACAGTTTCGTATGTAAACTCTACTGCCAATCCTCCCAAGGCTAGAGTCAGTGAGAACTGATCGCACCACTTGTTGCTAAGAAATCACTTCATCCAAAAACTATGCAAATAGTGAATAGAAATGAAGCTTCTGAAAGGACTGTGAGCAGGAAACGGGAGGCCGTGTTACAGCAGCCCTCCACCATCCTGCAGCTAAATTGTCTTAGTGAAAAAGTTCTTAACAGGGTTGTGACTTCCCAGAAGATACCATACATGCACAACAGGACAAGTGATAATTGAAGAGCAAACAGGCAAAGACAAATGTGATTTCCCTGACAGAGCTGGGCACAGACTGATATTAAAGATGTTTTTAAGGAATGAGAAAGTCACTTTTAATTTTAGGAAATAATTATTTTTTGTCCTGTATTTCTTTTCTTGATATTCCTCTCCTCCTCCTAGCAACCCTCCTTCTTCTTCCAAATTATCTTGATTTATAAATATTTAAAGGAGAGATGCCTAAAAGTGGTGACTACTTTCCTGGAGCAAACGGGCACATTTTACCCATTTTCACTTGTTACACACGTTGCACCATTCAGAATCATTTCAAGGTCATCTGGAGCTTGGAAGAACGTTCAGATTAGAAAATGCCAAGTTTAGTCTTGCAGGGAGCAACAGGTCAACAGTTCACCGGCACAAAGGGGTGTAGATACGAACAGTATTTATACAGCATATCTTGCAGCAAGGGGCTCGCAGATAGGATGAGTAATTAGACAGCGGCAAATCTATTTGGAAACTCTTTTCATCCTAAGAGTATTTCTGCAGAGAAGTGCTCTTGATGTGTTAGGCAAATACGAAAAAAGCCTCACGCGGCAACAATAACAGCTCTTATTAGCTATTTAATCTAAGTAACACTGAAATATAGGGTTTCCAATAAGCCCTCAAGTGACCCCTGGTTTGGGGGGGGGTGCACTAAAAATAAGATCTTGGAGCTGTCCATCAAATTCCGAGACACACAGAAATCCGGAGCAGTGAGGAAATGTACTCTCGGTCTTCATGCATAATACATACCAAATAGGTGAAGTAGTATGTAAAGTGAATTTTAATTGGTTATAATTGTCATTTCATTTAGTAAAGTATTGTCTGGAGACCGGGATATCAATTAGCACTCTATGGACTCTGTTACTTATGAAAATATGCATATAGAGGGACAGAGTGCTCAAGCCGTAGCTATATTTTAATTAAGAAAGCGGAGCAATAACTTAAAGACCTTTAAAATATCAATTAATTGTGATAGAGGTAGAGTCTGAGTATCAACTTGGTGAAGTCAAAAATCACTGTGTTGGATTTAAATGAACTGAGAAACCGTGTTCTCCTTTTGCTACCTGACGTCTTTTTTTTTCTCAAGGCGATATGAAGCACAAAAAATTGTCACATTAGAATAAAAGCAAGAAAAATCCAGAGATGTCTGATAACGGTGAAAATTTTCTTCTTTAATTGTAAGCCTTGCTGTGTGCACACTTTGTGAAAGAAGGTGTGGGGGGAGCAACATTAAGTCGAGAGTTCCCCAAGAAGATCTCTTTCAGATGTCCTTCATTTCCTCGGAATTAATGGACGTGCAGGCATCAATACGGCAGAAAAAAGATGATTGATGTATTGCGCTTTATTATTAAATTGTTGGTAACCAAGGCAGCTTTTCTTTTTTCCGTGGGGATGAAGAAGGACCTGTCCCTTTTTAACCACTTGCTCGGAATGACTTTTCTACCCAATATCAGTGAGAAGAGAGGATGAATGTCACCTCTCCTCTCTGCCTCCTCCTGCTGATGCCTACCCCCTCCTTGATTGACAGCTACTAATAACCTTCTCGCCCTGGGTGCCGTGGAGACACTTTATTAGGACAAACAGCCAAGGAAATCTAGGAAGGGAGCCAAGTCTGCAGTGAGTTATTATCGGGCTTGTATTTATCTCAGCTTTGTAATTTTTTTCAGTGATATGCAAATCCTGAAATAGATCTGCTGTTGAAGGACAGGTCCCTCTGTTAATTGATCCGCTGAGATTCATCCTACCCTCTCTCAGCTCCCAGCCAGAGGAACGTGCTACATGAAAGCGGCTTCTGAGCTGCACACAGGACCAGAAATTCTCCACTAGCTCCTCCTAAGAACTTCCCCGCTGAACGTGAATTTCTGTCTCAGAAAAACATGTTCCCTCTCAATAGTGTCTGCCCGGCGGATCAAACTGATTTGTTTATTTGTTTATTAGTTGCGTAGGAAATACTCTTTTACATTATAACCAAATGTGATTTCAGATGGGATTTACATGTCTTTCGAACTATGCAGAGCTCATATATACAGTAAATAGATTAAAACTAATTCAGTGAGAACCAACATTTATTTTTTTTCATGAGAAAAGCAATGTAGAAAAGATCACCAAGTGCAAAATTGGCTTCTCTTCAGAGCAACTCCTTCTTTGTAAATTAAAAGTACAGGTGTACACTCCCAGGCTTCTCCATTCCAAGAACAGTTGGTATTTGCTCTTTGGTTTCTGCAAGTCATTCAGTGTGTTGTAGCACCTACGCGCACACCTCCTGAAGTTTACCAATAGGACAGTAGCGATGGCGATGATGACGGCAGTTTGTCAATACTGCATCTTCATTGCTTTGATGACTTTTTGGCATTTAAAGTGTTTATATGGCACGTAAATGAGTGTTGGAACGAAGACAAAAATAATGAACTAAGTAGCTAAATATCTACTAGCATTCTGCACATTCTGGTATCGTAGAATATTCTCCTCAAATTTAAAGCCCTCATTTATAGATTGGTAATTAATAATACTAATATTCTCTTTAGGATACTACAGGTCTTCTATGAGTAGAAAATAACAAGCCATCTGGAATTGTTCTGTGAAGTATGACCCTGCAGTAAGGTCTAAAATAATTTTTATGTAGCCCAATAAAATTGCACTTTAAAAAGCAGTAATTTCTCCTAAACTGTGTTCAGATTAGTTTGGGGAACAGGCTACTTATTTAGAGATCCCTAAGGCATATTCCAAGCTTCTAGAGGCTGATCAACAGTTCCGCTGTTCCAACAAGACCCCCAAAACTACTTTCTGCATGGAATATTTTATACAGAGTTAGCGACTAACATTTCACTAGAGCAAGAGAACACAGGAATTTGTGCTTTGACATTTAGCAATTGTCATGAACATAGGAAGCTATTAGCGTGTCCCAGGCACGCAAGTGACGAAGTGGTCTTCCATTCCACGCTGGGGCCTGAGACGCGATGACGACAGCCCTGCTCAGTTCCCCACGGGTAGCTCAGGTGTGTGTCCGTCTCCACCTCACCCACCCATGAATGAGCCCCTCCTGCCGTTACCTCCTGGGATGCACTACTTCAAGGTAGACAGGGAGGGGTTTGGTCTGCCAGGGACATCTGATAATGTCTGAGAGAGCTGGGGTTGTCAAAACTTCAAGGGTGTGTTAGCTTCCTAGTACTATAATGAACCATGAGAAAATGACCTGATGAAGAGAAAACACTTATTTTTGGCTCATAATTTATGCATGGGTCCCTGATGGTTTGGGAGAGGTGTTCATTATGATAGGCACCTATGACGGAGAAAAGCCACTAACTTCAGGCTGGAAATATAGCAGTGAGCCACGAAGGGTCTTGGATTCCACTGTCACCTCCAAGGTCACACCCTCAATGACCTGCCACTGAGCTCCACATCTTAAAGGTCTCACCATCTCCCATAGCACCAAGCTGGGCTGCAAGTTTTGAGCGCATGGGCCTGTGGGGAGCATTTAAGACTAAGCTAAGGCAGGATCTTCCTGCTTTCTTGAGGGCAGGGATAACTTGATACACCCTGAAGTGCCAAGAGTATCTCCGCATAACAAACAATGAAATAGACAGAGTGTCAAAGCCTCAAGGCTGACAACCTAGCATGACAGTCCCAAGCAGGCCTCTCTCCCCTGGAGCCTCTGGTAGTGTCTCCTGATTAGGGAATACTGTCTCTCCAAACCCTTCTTCTTTAGGCTGCTCCCATGTACCAGAGAAACATCTGGACTTGGACCCCAATCTCTAACTGGGTCCCCAGGCTCCTTTTCCTTTGGGCCATAAGTCCTTCTAAAAAGAATTTGTGCTCTTCTGTAGAGGAAGAAAATTTATGTATTCTCTTTCCAGTAATATATATATATATATATATATATATATATATATATATATATATTTTTTAATATAGTCCGAATATATCTTTTCTGACAAAATTTTCTTCAAATATTTGAAATCTTGTGAGTCACAAATGAACACAAAGTAAAACACTATCTCTCTATATAGAAATGACTGCATATGTAATTTTTAAAAAACCAGCTAGCTGTATTTGTCAGCTTTTGTGTTACTGAACACAATACCCAGCACTCACAGTTTAAAGGAAGGGAGTTTTGTTTTGGCTCATGGTTTTAGATATTTAGTCCATTATTAACTGGCTCCAAGTCACAGATGCCACAGTGGAAGATCATGGCAAAGGACCACTGTGCTTGCTTCACGGCGGCTGGGGAGCAGAGTAAAGGAATAATACCATAGAGGAAGAGTCAAAGAGACATGGGCTCCAATGCCAAGCCCTCAAACCCTCCCTGACATACCCCAAAGTGTGCTCTTCCAATGCCATAGGTAGATTCTGAAACCAATCAAGTTGACATTGCCCCAACTGAATGTACCACATTAGTCATGATTTTATCTTCATCAAAAAATTCACTAGACTGCCCAGCAATATCTGTAGACCTCAAACTTACTATACACTCATATTTCATTCTTTCTTACAAATACTCATTTTGACAAAAACAATACACTCTAACATGACTGCCACATTCCTGAGAAACTGCTACTTATCCAAAAGCTATGTCAGTAGAGTTTTCTTGACTCTTTATAACAACATTTAAGAAAAACTTGAAATAATAAAAGCATTTCTGTAACTCTCAGGGTATTTTTTACATAACAAAATATCATTGAGAAAATTTTATATTTGACATGGTTATTCTCATCAAGAATATCGCCTTTCTTTTTCCTAAAATCACTATGCTTAACAATAGCAAAAATCTTTCAAACATTATCTCCTTTATTACCTATTTCTATAATAAGGGAAAATAATATCATTTAAATAAAGCAAGATTAAGGGCCATGGGGGCTATTTTCAGAGTTCTTCATATTCCCGAGGAATTACCCAATGCTGTCCACACAATGTCGATTTATATTCTAATTATCTGGCCAAATATTATCTAGTTTTCTTAACGAAAACATGAAGCAAAGGAAAGGCAGGCCTTTAAGAGGGCACTGGAAATGCTGAGAGAAATAACATGGTCTAGATGCTGAAAAGATTCCATTAGCTTGTGTTTCAAGCATTTCGCATGTGTTCAAAATATAGCTGGAAATATAAAAACTGAACCTCATGATGTTACATTCTTTGACTAGTCCCAGCTAGAGAAAATAGATTCTTTTTGACATGCTGTTAGAAAGAAAGTGATATGTCTGAAGCCAGTGTTAGATGTTCTAGAATTTACCATTCTGATGAATTTGACAAATATTTATTAAACAGCTACTATGTGCTAGAAACACCAATATACTGAATGGAGATTATGGGGAATAATCTGAACTGAACATAGGATCACAGTGGGGAAAACAGTTTTGAAGCACTCATCATGAGGTGGAAAGAGTACCTTACTATCTGGAGCTCATTACCAAGTTCTGGTGGTAGCAAATGATGGCAGTGGTAACAAATATTCTGTAATTATCATTCATCTATAAGGTGAAGATACAAACAGGGGTCTCTGGTCACCTCCTTGTGAAAGAACAAACCTCTTTGTTGACAAGGTATTTCTTTATTCTCACAGTAGTTGCTAGGACTTCTGTGTCTTCTGCATTCAAAAGTTAGGGCAAAAGCCACAGTAGGAAAACTGGTATGATCTGAGACGGGTTTTGGTTTTCCTTCAGTTAGAGGCAAAGTGGAGAATTTAGGACCAGCTTCAGAAAAGATAAAATTTTGAATCGTAGAGCTGGATTAAGAACTACGACATTGTCTCAACATGGTCATTTTTCAATTTCAAAAATTATAAAGCAGATTTTTTAAAGAAATAAACACATGCCAATCAGAGGTTTTGAACTGGTTCCAGCATGAAGCCCAAGTCACTGAGACAAACACCGTGCTGAAGTCACACTGCAGCATGGCAAATACCTGAGCTGTGTCAGAGTGGTCGTTAGGTCGTTTCCCTTCTGTCCGCAAACAGGGAAGGCATGGGGTGCGCAACGCAAAATCTTACAGCTGACCACATGTAAGGTAAACATTTAAAACTCAGCATAAACCCTCCATGATGACTGCATGAGGTCAGTGCTTTAATGAGACCTCTTACCCATGGCAGTCCTATCACAAGGTTGAAAGGCAAAGACCATTGGGCTTGAAATGCATCACAATCATTTACTACTGAAAAGAAATGGTCTTTGTCCTAAAGGTGAAGTGTGCGTGCATGACCATTCCTCATGACTTCTGAATTTCTAGATTTTTCCTGAGAATGCATCATGATTTTTAC
The DNA here is from genome assembly GCA_004027295.1 of Dolichotis patagonum. Lineage (NCBI taxonomy): Eukaryota > Metazoa > Chordata > Mammalia > Rodentia > Caviidae > Dolichotis > Dolichotis patagonum. The sequence goes on along the minus strand of PVJX010001912.1, from coordinate 81,443 downwards.
AATATAGGTGGATAGGTCTAATCTGTATATTTATTTATAGACATTCTGTATACAGGTGGGAACACAAATATGTAAAGGCACGTGTGTGTACCGGGGTCTTGGTTCACGAAGTTAACTTGTTCCAGGACCCTGGGGCTGCAGCCATGTTCCTCTCCCAATGTTCAGCTCATGAGTACAAGCAAGATTCTGCCAAACACTTCTGTTTGCGAGTCAAATACCTTTGTGAACAGAAGTATTTGTGAACTAAGGTATGACCGTGTATATACGTACAACACAAATGAGATACATTTCTGGATGTATTTTTTTTCTGAGAATAAACATCTCCAAAATATATCGAGAATAAACTTTTGCAAAACATTATGCATTCTTTAAAATAAGAATTCATCACCCTGTCGGCATTTTGCAGTCACAGCCTGGCTGTATGAGGGGTGTCCCTGTATCCCAGGAGGCCCTCTCACTCGACCGCACTGGAGCTGCCCCTACTGAGACGCACGCGTGCAGGCGTGCTGCTCAGAGAAGGCCGCCACGCGTGTCAGCTGTGCTTGAGGACGCGGTGCTGTGCTTAGGCAAGCAGCACTGGTGCACGCTAACTAATTCAGAACGATTGCATGACCGTTAATTATTTAATTAAATTTAGCGCTTAGGGTATTTATAGCTAATAATCATGGCATAAAATATCAAGACCAGCAATAGCAAACATGGGATATAAGCCCAAACCTAAAACAGTCTGCACATGAGACCCCATTGGGGTGGAAACAGAAGAACTCAGCTCGACCCGCGCAGCATTGCGCCCTAACCCACCTCTCGCTGTCCGTACTTTAGTGGTGCTCGGGGTGTGTCTTTGAGGGGTTCATCATCTGATTGCTGGAAATTAGCAAACACAGTGTGCTGCCTGTATTTTGCTCCCTTTACCCAGTACGTATTTGCAAGCAGAGTTTTGTCTCACTTGTGTGTAACTTCTTAGGATGCCCAGCCCTGGCATTCAACAAAATAAGGTACCTGCAAGTGTAAACCTGCTCCTGAGTTCGGATCCTGTCTCAGCAGGGCTCCGACTGTTCCTTGTCGAGGACCTGGTGCTTCCTCACTCCTTCAGTTCTCTTGGGATCCAGCGCAAAGCCTTCAGCTTGGTTCTGGACTCGGTGTCACTTCCTTTGCGTACATTCATCTCACTCCCTCGCCTGCTGCTGCCTCTCTGTAAACTGTCCAGGTCAACGCCGGGGTGCCTTCCGCAGCCCCGAAGCTCCAGGGCTCTCCTGCCGGTGGGTGTGCGCCTCTCCTCCTCTCACTCCACGCCATGTCGGCTTCTGTCGCAGAACAGGCTCACTTGCCTTCTGCCTGCTCGTGCCTCTGGGAGACTAAGCAGTGTCCTGCATGTTTTGCCCATTTTCCTATTTCCGTGTCTGATGCTAAAAAGGACCTTAGTAAGTGGTGGAGGAAATGAGCGGGTGGGTTTGCTTTCCTTTCTTCCTGAGCGTTAGAGTTATCAGGGTGTCCCAAGAGCTTAGACCTTGGTTCTGTTTCTGTGCTAAACTGTGGTTGCTGAACTGTAGCATTCATTATCATGTGGAGAGAAATTTACTGAGCATTTGCTTGGAAAGCATGAACATCCCTTAAATTAACCTCAGGACAATTACTGGATATTATATATATTATATATATATATATATATATGTGTGTGTGTGTATATATGTGTATATATCTATATCTATATCTCTCTCTCTCTATATATATATACAGAGAGTCAATCTTTCTTTTTATGCAAAATGACATACATTATTATTTGTATATTATACATGACATCAGTCACAGAAAGGAATTAGAATTTTTTATAGTTGTATTAAACACAATTATATAAAAAAATACTGATCCAGATAAACAGCCTGTTGAATTTCACAAAAGGGTACTGAGGAGCACATTTAGATCTGAGCTGGGAAAGATGTGCACTGGACTTAGAGTCAGCTTTTGCCCAGAGCCAGGGGCCAGGGGCAGGGAGGGATTGTTCATGTGCCTGTGTTGCTCACGGCCCTGAGTAGCAGGAGAGATAAAGGCAGATGGAACAGGTGGGAAGATGAACAAGAGAATGGGAAATGTTAAAAATGAAAATGCCAGGAAAAAGTAAATCAATACAGATGGAAGATTCATTTTCACAAAACCCAGAGGGGCACATGCACTGTTCCAAGTCCCGAAGACGCCAGGACATCAGGGGAACTTGTAGCAAAGTGCCAAGTTTCTGGGGTCTAGGACAAAAGCTAAAAAGAATAGAGAAAAAGAGAGCTGAACTGATAGAAGGCCGGCTTCCAAACATCATTGATTGATTGTGCAATCCATCAATAAAATCTATTATGAACATGTGCTTCCAAAACGAATGCATTTATTTCTTTTTAAATTATCTGCATCCAGCACTATTATACACTCTGTGTAAAATACACCTAGGCCCCATGTGCAGGGGATATACTCCAAGCCCTGCGGGAGATTCCTGCAACTATAGGTAGTACCAAGCCATAATATATATGTTTAACTTTTTTTCTATACATAAGACAAAATTAAATTTATAAATTAGGCACAGCCAGAGATGAACAGTAACTACCAATAAATTAGAACAATTGCAATAGTATTGTTATAAAATTTATTTAAAATTTTTGAACTGTTTATTTTTTTATTCCACTTAATATTTGCGGACCACAGTTGACTCTAGCTCTCTGAAACTGAATCACAGATCAGAGTGGAAGGTCTAAGTAAAACTTGCACAGCTGGAAATGTGAAAAAGAAATGCTTTCAAGGATCCCATCACAGGCTGCTTATATTCAAAGGGAGAAAAGGAGCAAAGTTTAATCTTACAGTGAAAAGGTTTCATAGACAACACCTTACCCAAGCGAACGGGTGTATCAACCACGGTTTCCCTCAGGAGACACACCAGAACACTGACCAGGCGGTGCGGGTGCCTGCAGCCCTGTCCTCACCCGATCGGAAGAGATAAGAGGGACCATGGTCAGTGTGAAACAAAGCTATTCCCATGGGCACACGATGTGGGGTCATAGCAGCAAGTCCTATGGGTTATAGCATATGTGATCTATGTGGTAAATGAGTTCTGGGTTAAATTTCTCACAGATAAATGAAAATAAGAAAGGAATTTCATTGAGAATAACAACAAAAAGTAAAATATTTGAGAACAATTGAATCATTCTCTTGCTAAATTAAGAGATGTGTACACCATGCACATTGAAAACAAAAAGTAACTTCAGTAAAGTACCTGGGACAACTTTGAAAAAACACTGGTTGTTCATGGATCACTAAACTCTGTATCATCAATACGTCAATAAGCCCAGATAATTTAGAGACGACTTTCAAAATTTCAGAGCTCTTTTATGTACAAATTAACAAGCTGTTTCTAGTGTTGAAATGGTAGCATGTGACTCATCATGGTGAAAGAACGGGGGGAAAAGAAAAGTAAAATTGGAGAACTCACATATCCTGCTTTCACACTTATTCCAAAGCTGCAGTACTAATCATTTTGATAATGGCATAGAGACAGTCATAGACATCAAAAAGAGAATTCAGAGTCTAACATGAGAAACCACAGCAGCAAACACTTACATTTATGGCCAACTGATTTTGATCGGGATGTCAAGAAACTTTAAAAGTAAAAGAATAGTTTGTTCTATTCATAACAGAAAATAATGCTGAGGTAATCTGATGCCTACATGACAAAGAAACAAATTGGATCCTCATCTCATGTCACATACAAAAAGACTCAAAATAAATAAAAGAACCAAAGGTAAATGCTACAATGAAAATATCTTAGAAGAAAATAGCATAAATCTTCATTATTTTAAATTAGAGAATACTGTCTTAGATATGATACCGATACCAACAGCAAGTACAAAAAATAGAAAATATTTACTTTGTTTAAATTTCTGTGCTTCAAAAAACAATTTCAAGAAATTGAGTAGACAAGCAATAAGCCAAAGAATTGGAGAAAAGAGTTCTAAATCATGCATCTCATTAAATTCTAGTAGCTATAATATATATATGGCACAAACTCAATAATAAAAAAAACAGTTAAAAGTATGCATGGGATTTGAACAGACATATCTCCAAAAAAGATAAACACATGATAAATAAGATATTCAGCATTTGTCGTCAGGAAATAACAACTCCAGTCACCGTCAGATGCTACTTCACATGGACAAACTCAGCGATGATCAAAATCTTGGATAATAAGTAGTTTTGGTGAAGATGGAGCCAGCAATTCCAATCTTAAATATACCATGAAAATAATTGAAATATATGTACCAGAAATATTTTACCTGAATGCTTGTCACAACATATTTCACAGTAACTACAACACAAGGCAGTTCAAACGTCATTGCCTGAGGAATGGGTAAGTGATACATACTGCATTCACGTCACAGGTTCAGAGAGGGAGGAAACTCTGCCCCGCTTGCCATGTGGAGAATCTGCATAGAAAGGGCCACCTACTCATTACTTGGCATGCCTGGAAAGTCTCCAGAGCAGGCGAAGCTGGAGACAGCTACAGGCAGAGTACTGACTCTCGAGGAGGGGCGAAGCGGGATCACAGTTGATGAGGGAGGTCGGCTTTGGGGGCGATTAAGATGTTCTGGAACCAAACAGGGAAGATGGTTGCAAAATGTCACCAATGCATTAAAAGTCTCTGGATGGGGTACCTTTGAGGTTGTATTTTCTTGCTTGTAAATTTTATTTCAATAGAAAGTTGAGGATCATGCTACGAAACTGGCCTAATTTCTTATAAAAAGTTCCTGACAAGAAACACGAAAGAGGAAGGTAAAAGTCAGCAAACTGTTTCATTTTTAAAGACAAAGTAGGCCTTGATGCATAAATTCAATTTGTGATCTTTACTAAAGCTACATAAAAAGGAATGTTAGAAAAGATTTTATTTTTACACCTGGTACTGGGTCAGAATAGTGTTCTAATATCAATTTCCTGAATAGAGCTTGCATCGTGAGTGAATGGAAATACGTCTTTATTCTTTGGAGATGCATGGTTAGGTATCCAGGGTTTAATCCATTTATGTCTGCGACCAACAAAGTGTTCAACAAGAATATATATATATATATATATATATATATATATATATATATATATATAAAATAAAGTAAATGGTAGCAGTGAATCTAGGTAGAAGTGAATGGGTAATCCTTTAAATATCCTTGTGAGATACATACATATATATATATATTTGCTTCATGTTTAAAACTTTTCAAAATAAAAACAGGGAAAAAGAAATAAAAGACCAAGATAAAACTAAATATCAACAAGATACTTACATATTTTAACCACGCTTTCTTTCAACAGGAGGAAATGATTCTCTACCTGAAGATGATAATACAGTGTTTCTTAAAAGATTTTTCTCACTTACATTTTCTTCTAACCCTTGTGTTTTCTCCCATGTTCAGTATGAATGCTTCCAGGTATATTTGTTGGACGAAGGTGAGAGGAAACGCCATGCACTATGCTTGATGTATTATTTTATGTACCAAATCAAAATTTCTTTTCAATTGCTAGGGCAAAGAAACACAAAGAGAGAAGATGATTACTGGGCATGGTGCTTAGAAATAATAATACTGCGATCCAGTTGCTCTGGCAGAGCATCTGCACGGGGCGCAGGGGGTGAAATTGAACTGCTGATGGGTGTGAGGGAGGTCCCCTTTCCTAGTGCGTCGTCCTGCTGAGGCTCCCTTCTGGCCACTGCCCAGACTGGAGACTTTCTTAGCACTTCAACTGGAAGGGGAAAATAAAGCCAGGCTCTACCTGAGCCACACAAAAATGTAAGAAAAGAATCTGAAGGCCACACCATCACAGCATTTGATAGAAAAAAAGAAAATAATGATTTTCCGGACTGGTGACCCTTTTAACCGATGGAGCTAAAGCATGGCGTGTTCAGATTTTGCTGCAGATGACCTTCAAGCTCTTGGGAGCGACAAATCTAAGAGGCTTCTCCATGGCTCCGTGCTTGCTGGGAAGAAATGGGTTTTCCACCGCACTTGGGCAGCCCCCTCTCCTCGTGCTGGCACTGTCTCCTCCGTTTCTGTCTCAGCCCACTGGGTCCCTGTGGACAGGTCTCCGCCATCTTCAGGTGGACCTTCAGCCTCCTCAGGAGTGAGGGACTTCGGGAGAAACACACCTGCCGACCTAGAATGCACACGGCACAGGGTGTGTCACATCCAATGGGCTCCCCAGAACTTGAGTGGGTACGTGCACTGTAAACAAGATCAAAAATTGAATTTTGTTTTCTTTTTTTTCTCGGATGGTTCTGCTAAATTCAAGTGTTTGCTTATACTGTTTAATGACACTTTAATGCCTCTGGAAATTTCTAGTGTCACGGATATGCTTGAATTTCCTCAATTGTCATTACTTGTAACTAGATGTTTCTTAAAAGTTTAAAGTGTAAGGTGATGTATTTAATCATTTACAATTCTGCCACTAGGGGTTGTGATTTAATTTCTGTGTTTGGGAACAGGATGTTGAGAGATTTAGAAGAACCCTAAAAGGTGATTCTAATTCACACTAAAGTGTGAAAAGAATTCAATTAGAAAACAGGAAACGAGGATAGTTTTTAAAAAAAAACTAGAGTGAATACTTCTTAGAAATATTTAAAACCAAAATGACTTTAGATTTCTCATGGAATAATGCGTGCTTTGGGCAAAAGTAAACAAATTCAAATTTAAGTATTTTGAGGCAGAAAGTAAGATTTTTTTTCCCTAGAATTTTACACCTAAACATTAAAACAAGGATGTGAGAGGTTGAATGAAGTTGCATTTCCAAAAGCTGTGTTAAAATGCAATGCTGGATGTGGTAGAAGGAAGAGACAGAGCATTTGGGAAGAGCTTCCTGTGGGGGACTCCTTCGTGTTGCCTGGGATTTCTGATCTTAAGCAAGAGCTTCAAAGAGTGGGGTTCTTCTCAGGAAGGAAAATCCTGGGGATAGACAGAAGCTCTCCTCAGACTCCAATGCTAGCGCAACGATTTCGGGTTTCCCAGCTACTAGAATCCGAGAAGTAAGTTTCTGCTCTTCAGATACTAACCAAGGTAAGGGAGTCTGTTAAGGAAGCTCTAATGGATTCAGAGGAAAGGTAATGCTTGCATAAACCGGTAGCAGATACGAAAACATATTTCAGATTCGCAATAAAGAAAATAACTTGACCTCACAGGTCTTTTCATAGCAAAAATACTGCAGTGGTTTTTTTTTTTTATTTTGTTTAATTATTTTTTTTTTAAATATGAGAGTAAGCATAGAATGTTCTAGCATTCAGAAATTTGAGTCTCCACCCTAGGCAATGGTGCAGTCTTCCTGAAGTGCAGGGCGTGCAGACGATCTGCAGAGTAGCCAGTGACAATCAAGACTGGCTTGGAACCTCTATGAGAGGCAGCTTTGCTGACAGGAGGGAAATGAGGGACTGGTGTGGCAGCACGTGCCCAGGTAAGGCTCTGCTGTGGGTGGAGACCATGTTTGGAGAGCAAAAGCCCTGGGACTTTTTGCTGGGTACAAGGGACATCTGGGGTGAGTACATCCGAGGATCACAGCAGGCCAGACACGGTGCCATGGGAATCACAGCTGTCTCCTGAAGGATGCGCACCACCGCTTCCTCCCTTGGGGAAACTGCCAGACTCCACATGCGCAGCCGGCTTCCTGGCGAATGCCTTACTGGCTTCTTACTCTTTCTTGTCACAACTCACTGTGCATAGATGTGCGTGTGTGAGACAGTGTTCACTAAGGACTGGACTCAGTGCCTTGTCAGACACCCAGCTTCGTCATCAATTTTCTATCAGTGTTTCTTGAAATAACTTCTCAGGGAAGCAACTTGCGCTTGACTGATGGAGATTCAGCTTCTGGGAGAACCCAAAGCACAATAGTGAGTGCTCAAGAAAATTGGTTTAATTAAATGAGTATAAAAACAATTTTTAAAAAATTAAGCTCTATAGTGGTCAATTAAAAGACTTTTGTTAAGCCCTCCGTGTGCTTCTGGTATGCACTGCTATTAACTGTTGTACCAATGGCACCTGAATTAACAGCAGTGCAGCCTTAGCACTAAGTCCTCTCCACCCAGGTTGCTTCTTAAAACAGGGTTGTTAACATCACATCATGGTCATTTTGATTCATTTTCCTCTATCTTGAAAATTAATTGCCAGTTTGTTTTTATTAAAATTCCAGTGGCCCTGTGGAAAGTAAAGTGTGACCGTGGGATTTATGTGCCAGCTAGGACACGGTTGATAGCTTCCAAACTGCCACAGACACTTGAGAAAGAAGTTGCAGTGATTTTCATCACTGTGGACGTCTGAGGAGTAATATTTCGACACTCTAAGTGTGTAACAAGGAAGTCTGTCAAACAGGGAGCGCTTCTCAAAGCTGAGATGTGAGAATAATGCTCGTCAGTTTGCCGTGGTGAACAGAGCAAGAGTGAAAGGTTCAGATCCTTAAAGAAAGGAAGAAGTGCTTTTCAAAGCCAGGGAGATACCGCAGGTGACAGGGACCCCACTGCCTGTGGGCACTGCTGTGGGCCGCTGCAGCTTTCCACCCACTCCTGCTGCTGAAAGGGTGTTTTTTTCCTCAGGCAAAGCTCCCTGGAGTCCCCTAAATCCCTTTGAGCATAAGGTGCATGCGGCACTGTCTTCTTGCAAGGGCTTATAATGAGTTTTCCTCACTGCTATTACCAGAGCCCCAAACTGAACATTAGAGGACGCTGTCCATTAACATTTGGATCCAAACACGACCTGCACTGTTCCTGCCAGGGCTTCAAGGACTCGATCCTGCAGAGTCCAGATACACTGTCCTCTATTTCACTGCTGGCACAAAGGAGATAGGAAGCTCACTTAAGAGGCCCTGGCCCTTGGGCACCTGCACAAACCTAAGAATTCTGTATACGGTTATAGTACATCACTTAATACACGAACCATTTCCTTAGAACTAGGTTTGCATCACCTAGAAGAGGCAGAGACTTGCAGACCTTGAGCTCAGATCCCTTGACTTCTGTACTGAGAAGTCAGGCAGTGTTGACTGGGCCCTGTCACTGTTTCAACCTCTGAGACTTTCTTCACAGGAAGGGAGTTCTACGGCCCGACCTTGCAGGTCATTTCTAACGGGCACTCAGTTACTTCCCTTTGGTCTTGTCAGCATCCTTTTTTTTGATGGTACCTCTCAAAAGAATAGAGCAAAGCAGGGTTAAACAGAGAAGCCAAAACTTAGCTAACCATGAAAGAGAGGAAAAAATGGAAACATGAAATACAACTGAAAAAATGGAATTACCAAAAATTGTCCACCTCTCACCGTTCTCTCCTTTCACTTCAGTGGAGCTGTACATGGGCGGGTCTTCCCTTGGGCTCCTTAGACACAGGAGTTCTAGGCTCTGTTCCATCTCTGAAGAGCTTGGGAGCTTCTGCAACAAGTAAAACAAGTGAAAAACAAACAAAAATATCCAAAACCAATGACGTTTCTTAGACTCTCTAGAGGATTTCAGCAAACTGCCATCCCCAAATCTGGTGAGACAGTTGAATTCAGAAATCAAGATTCAGAGCCAAGACCTGCTTCCTCAAAAACAAAGCCACTGAAGTTGTACAGTAGCAGGAACTGCTGAGTGGGAAGTCTGACAAATCTCCAGAAGTACATGTGGATTCTGTGGGTGGGAAAGTCTTCAGCAGTCACAGTTTCAGGAAAAACATAGCTTTACCTAACCTGAGCTAACCTAACCTAACCTTTACCTAAGCTTTAACCTAACCTAACCTAACCTAACCTAACCTAACCTAACCTAACCTAACCTAACCTTTACCTCCGGGAACGCCACTGCATTATTATGTCCAAGATCTGAGCAAAATTCCCTCACGCTCTGGATGAGGACGGGGAAAACCAGTTAAAAGAGATGATTTACTTCCAAATAGCAACGCTCTGCTTGCCAGACCATGCCAAAGCCCCATCCCACCTGGCAAAGGCCATTCTTAGATTCCAGCTCCTAAGTGCTGTGTCTCACTTACAGGGCTGGGGAACAGTAGTGCGGGACAGGAGGACACTGGATCATGAGACCCCAGATGCTGCCCCACGACAACCAGTACTAACCTCAAAGAGCTGCAGGTCGAGGATCTGATGCGCGGAGATCTCAAGAGGCCCGAGGTCAAGCCGGAGACAGCCACTGCAGGAGGAGGCAGCGCCTGCCACCTACAGTCACTGCAAATGCTCAGTCGGCCTCTTCTTAGATTAGCCAAGGAGACAAGAGGGAACTCAGTGTGAAGCAAGAAGCGAGCCTCAGAAATGAGATGAAAATGTGGTGCAGATTTTGGATTGACAGAAAAGAAATTTATGCTAGTAAGTTAAAATGGAAAGATAAAGTAGACAGGATTTAAGAAGGGGGTGAGTAATGTAAGCAGAAAAGCAGAAACAATTAAGAAACAACCAAAAGGAAAGTCCAGGAAAAAAAAGAACAATCAAAAGACACCAAGTATACTTTGATTGGCCCATCGACAGATTGTGTACAGCCAAGAAACAAATTAAGGTCCTGATGATAAACCAACAGACGCTTTATGAAATGAATTTCAAAAAGAAATGGTTATAGGCAAAGAAAAGGCAGAATGGATCCCAAACCCTATGGAACAATTTCAAAGGGGGTGTAGTGAAACCACTACAGTCTTTTGAAGAAAATATTTTGGGCTGAGCATTTAGCTCAGCAGCCCAAGCGCTTGCCTGGTAAGCACAGGGTCGTGAGTTCAATCCCTGGTACAGAAAAAAAAAAAAAAATTTTGTATTTTAAGCCAAGAGCTACAACTGAATATGAAATGTTATGACACCAAAGAAGGCAAAGAAAATAAACAAAAGTAAGTGTAATGAAAAGAAACAAGTTGAGTATAAGGTGGATATTAGTTCACCTATAACGGTAAAATAAATTTAAATGTAAATGATCTAAATATACTGATGAAAAGACAGAGGTGTTTTTTTGTTTTTGTTTTTTATACCAGGGATTGAACTCATGACCTCATGCTTACCAGGCAGGTGCTTATGCTGCTGAGCTAAATCCCCAGCCCAAGACAGGGATTTTTAGAATGAATGTGTTGACTGTGAGAAATCCACACGAAACATAAAGACTCAGCTAGGTCAAAGGAGAAATGTGAATAAAGACGTATCACGCTGACACTAGTTAGAAGAAATTTGGAGTCACTGCATTAATTTACAAAGACCAAACTTCAGATCAATGATCTTTTCAGGGAAAAAGAGCAGTGTTGTGGGTGGATGGCAAGCTCAGGTCTGGAAGAGGTTCGAGTGGTCCTCAAGGAATGTGTGGAACAACAGAGCATCAAATACGCAAGTCTGGACCTTTCAGAATGAGAGAAGAAATCGGCAAATCTACGATTAGGATTATGGACTTCCTAACTCTCTTGTAAGAACTGATAGATCACAGAGACAGGAGTAGCATCCTCGTTGATCTGACCACAAAATACTTTCATCACTTTTCTCTAACTCACATTTACAGAATGTAAAAGGCCACTACAGCTGAGCACGCGTTTCTCTCAGATTCAAATGCCTTATTCAACTGATAAACTATGATCAGGAAAAGGCAACGTCCATTATGACATTTAAAAGGAAAACTATGCAAACTATATCCTCATACTGCAGTGGAATTAAGCAAGAAATCAATGTCAGAAAGAGAAAAAAGAAAATCTTCAAAGATTAGGTAGTATAAAATAAACTTTCAATAAGACAACGAAGGCTCAAGAAAAAAATGTTAACAAATATTTTAAACTAATTGTTAATGTGAACACTTTTATAACATCTTATGGGATGCAGCAAAAATGATTAGAAAAAAATGGACCCATCTATTATAAAAGTAGAAAGATCTAAAATACATTGTATGGCCTTCCAACAATCTGGTGAAAGAGATCATTTAACCCTAATGGAAGCTAAAGAAAAAAGAAAAATCAGACAGCAAATTAATGAAATTTAAAACAAACAAAACATATAAAAACAGAATCATCAAAACTGAAAGCTTATTCTTTGGAAAGATCGATAACTTTGATTAGCCTTCAGATATGCCAGCAAAGAAAAATTTAGAATATTCAATTTACTAATATCCCAAATTACAATAATATATTGATATTAAAAGGAAAATAAAGAAATACTATGAACAAATACATGTCTATAAATTTACTACTTAAATGAGATAAAAACACTCGAAAGACATAAACTACTAAAATTCACACAAGAAGAAATATGTCACTTTAATAACTTGCTACAAGATTTAAATCAGTTGTTCATAAATTAATATGCATTAAATTAATATGCATTATTGTAATTAATGAATGGTGTATTTTATATTATACCTTATGGAAGTATATTGCATTATATTTTAACTATAATGTATAATATGTAAAGATATACAATATTACTAAATGATATCATAGTAAACAATTCATTCTATATTCTATATTTAATAAATAATTATGAATAAGATAAGATACCTAGCCAAGGCTATTATGCTAGTGAACTGTAGAAAACAATATAAAATAAATTATACCACTTACATATAAGCTCTTCCCAAAGGTAGTGGAGAAATACAGGGAAGATTCTGGGAAACCAACAAATCACAGTTATACCAAAATCAGATAAAGGCATTATAAGAAAGGACAGATCAATTTCTCTCATCAAAATCAAACCAACAACCTCAGCAAATATTAACAAACCAAATTTGACTTTGTGTAAAGCGAAAAGGCCCTGCTTGACATTCACAAATCAATCAGCATAATCTACCACGTCAAAAATCAGAGAACGATGTTCGGATCAAGTCAAGTCAGTTGATGCAGAAAGAACACTTACTCTTGAGAAAAAGCTCAGCGGGCTAGGCGTGAAGAGAGGCTGGACCCCTGGCGCAGAGGAGTCTCCCAAGCAGCACCCTCCTGAGTTGGGGGGCGCTGGGCGCTCTTTCTGTGATCAGAAACCAGCCACAGATTTCTTTTCTAACCACAGGCTCCTGAAGTCTTGGTGCTGCAGGAGGAGAGTGAAAAGACAAAGATGACCTCCAGGCTGGGGAGGAAGAAACAAAACGACCTTCTTAGAAGGTGACTGACTGATCGCAATAGTAAGGAATGGGCAAAATAACTCCTGCAGCTGATGAATAAATACTGCGAAGAAGATCTGAGGTTACCGTTTTAAAGGTCGCCCGTTTTCCACCTGCAGCAGAGAAGAAGTCCAGCCTGCAGGCCTGCAGCGAAGAGCTTCTGGGCGCTTCCGGCAGCGGCTGCCCGGGCGAAGGCGCAGTGGGGCCCCGCCCCGCCCGCAGGGACACGCGCATCTGGGCTGTGTCCCCCCACAAGCCATCAGGAGATGAAAGAGAAGACCTGCAGGCGCCAGGAGCTTGACAGGAACTCTAGAGGAGATCTCTACTCAGAAACACCCGTGTGTGGGGACAGCTGCGCACACCCACACCTGCTTCTGCAGTTCATTCTCCGCCAGGCCCTGCTGTGCTGGGAGTGGGCAGGAGGGGCGTGGAACAGGGCTGGCGCGCTCTGAACCAGCGGAAGGTCTCCCCTGTCCTCTAGACTCTCCCCAGCATCCTGCTGCGCGCCCTGACTGGCGCCCGAGGCTTCCTGCTCCGGAGACAGGTCTTTCTGCAGAACGGTTGAGAAACTCCTGCTTGCAGCTGCCGACCCGGATTGCAGCTTCTCTGGTGAAGCACCCTGGATCTTGCTGCTCACCCCAGCACCCCCAGGACATTGCTGTGTCTTTGTGGCTGCTCCACCCACCAAAACCCACGTAGTTAACCCTTCGTGACCCTCTGGTCTTCTCTCCCAAGTCATCTAGGCCAGCGGACCCAAGCCGCCGCCACATCTGACCATGTTCACCACTGCCCGGATGTCGGGACATTCTTTACACGGGCCTAGTGTGTCACTGACTTGGTGAATGAGCTTTAAACAGCCAGAAGCCCATTTCTCTTCACACTACTGGTCGAAATAATTGTGAAGACAACGAGATATACATTGTTGCCTGTTACTGTTGTCCTGGTGACCTGCTGTGATCTTCTGTGCCAATTTCACTATACTGTCTCAATTGGCTTTATTCCATCCTTTGTTTTCTGTTTGCAGCCTCACTGTGTGTTCACTTTGTTTGCCTTAATTTTGTAACATGAACAGCTATTTCGGGGAGTATGTGGTTTGTCAACTAGTGATTTATGGGTTTTTTTTTTTTTTGAGGTTTTGTATTGTTTCTACCCTTTTTTCTGTACTGCTTTTTTTTCTCTTTAAATAAAATAAAAAAAAAAAATAACTGTCAGTTACCGATCACTCTCCAACAGCACCTTCCTTTGGGTCCAGCGGCTTCACTTCTTCAGGTTGACTCTGCATCCAGCGCCATGTCTAGCGTTGCTCAGTGTGACAGGGCTGGGGCCTGGCTTGTTCCAGCCGGGAGCAGCTCCCAGTTCCATAGGAAAAGCTTGCTGGCCACCACCGTACAAGGGCGAACAGGGGAAAGATCATCTAGGGAAGCTTGCAGGGAGCCGCAGGAGCTGTGCGTGAGAACACCATTTGAAATTCCAGTTTGCAAGGTAAAATTCGATTTCACTGTGCTCGGCAGACAACTCTAGACTGATAAGCAGGATGCGACTTTGTGGAATCATAGGTTGTCTTTTGCCAGGGAGAGGGACATCAAGGTGGCAAGACAAGAGGTGTGCGGGGAGCGTTACCGCAACAGGACTGACTTATTTGAATGGGGAACATAAAGAGGTCACTGCGTTTCCATCTGGGTTTTCCTTCCTTTGGAAACCCGCTCAAGTTCCTAACAGATTTTATCATGACCTTATTGTATTTTTGAGTTAACAAGCCTTGATAGAAAATAAAAATCTACTCTAAATATTTAAAAAATCTATCTCAAGTGGCGATGGAACATTGCCTTTGTCATAAGGACATTTCACCAATCTGCATAGAAATGCTCAAAATCTTGGAGAATTTCCCCCATTTTGTTGAGGCTTCCACCATCTGCCTTTTGAATTTTGGTTATTAAGGTTGAGCGGATTTGTGGCCTACTCAGATTGTCAACATCTGCCTCATTTATTTGTGCTTTTTTATTTTTCTAATATCCAAGATGAATTGAATTTTAATGGAGGGTACCAGTTTTAAGTTTGCTTTCCATTCAGAAATAAACTTTTTAATATACATATCTAAATCTCCTCTCCTTCCATCTCTTTGCTGGCAAGGAAACATTCCATTGAATGTAATTATCACAGAGGAGCAATGCTGTTCTTTATTTAGCACAATTTACCTATTGCAGAGCCTGGCGGACAGTTCTATAAAGCATAATAATCATAATGGGCTTCATAGACCCTCTCCACTGGCTCTATTTTTGCATATGATTCATTTTAATTTCAGCGGCACAAAAGGGATTATGTCTCCACTGGCATGTCTGGAATAAGCCCTACAGCAGGGAGCTGTGACGTCATCTGCTCCATGAAAAGCACCCTTTCATCTCTTATGGACTGAGTCTGAAATATAAATATAACACACTGAAGTCGTTCTTGGTAGCAAACTAGCCCGATACGCTTTTTCTCTCAGTTAATAATCACTACACATTTCCCACGCAAATTGTATATTTCACAAGTCAAATCTAGAAGCTGGATCCCAGGTTGGAAACTGACTTCAAATCAACCCTTATTTCCTTCCTCAGGTATCTGCTAGCTATGTGTGAAAAATGACCAAGAAATTCTGTAGTTTCACATTTTTTAAAATTTCAGTCATAAATCCTCTGCCCAAGTTTAGGCTCTTGGAAAAGTATTGCTTTCCACTCTAGAAGACCTTCTTAATTTTTTTTTTTTTTGAGATCACTGCCATTTGCACTCTGAATGTCAGTTACTCAGGTTGAGATGAATATGATATTGCTGACTTAATGACGTTGGTTCAAGTTGCTAGAGAATCCAGAAGCTGGGGATTTAGACGATGGGTCCATCTTGTACTCGTCATAAAGTTAGGGTTTCAGTGCTTATCACCTAATATGAAAGCGACTCTGACTGCCACTCGTCTTCTAAAATATTAGAACTATGACCGTGGAGTAATGACTGGTAGAGTTAGAGATACTTGAAAAGTGAAAGATAATGCAAGAAATTAAGAGAAATAAAAGCATGTAGTACACACACACTTGCAAAATAATGCTGGTATAATAATGCATTTGACATAAAATTAAAGCTTAAAGCTAAATAAATTAGCCTTCAACTATAGAAACACACACACATGCATGCCCACACGCCATTACAGATGGCACCTTATCAGCAGGTGTATGAAAATACTGATCTTTATTTAGCAATGCTGATTGATCAGTGAATTCAGGTGTCTACTAGGGTTCATTTAGCTGATCTCACCCCCTTTTGCCACAAAAGAATTTGTCATCTCTGTCAGCATCTAGGGGTAAGTGATACCTGCACTCTTATGCATTAGGAAGAGCAAAATTTCTAATTTCCTCTTTCATTTGGCACTTATGAGCTCGACACTGATTAAAAAGTTTTCTCTTACTACCAGAAATATTGAACAAAATAGGCAGACCAAATACTTAATCAAGCATTTTGGTTACTAAGCTGTTTTTGATAATGATAAGCGATTTAGGAATGTCTTCTACCTTTGATCGGTGGAAGCACATTCAGTTCGTCTGGCATTGTCCTTTCTCCAGAAAAACCTGGATGCAATGTGATTGATGTATCTTTAATTATCTTTGCTGGAAACTCTAATGTGAGCCCAGTTTCTAACATCCAGATATTAAGTTAAATATATTAAGTAAAATAAATCAAAGAAGGAAAACATTTCCTCACAAAATAAAACTGTGAATACACCTTTCTCTTCCTTCCGTTTATCCTGCTCAGCACTGCCCAGAAGTGCTACCCTCAGTGTCTTTCTGGTGATGGTACAAGCGCATTGCATGGGCACAATGGTCTGGTTGTGGATAATTTGTCACCGGTAAGTTCATGACCTCCTGGTAAAAAGCCAGCGTAATACAGAAAAATGTAAATGATTTTGAAGTCATTGCTTAACTTCTATTTTCAAAAAATGCATTTTATTATTTGGACACAGAAGTCACATCTATTTATGTCAATTTCCATAGTTTGAAGACCAGATTGTCATGGAGATTAAAAAGATCTACATCTATATCTGTATCTGTATCTGTGTCTGTATCTCTCTGACAGATACATACATGGCTTGTGGATTTACTGAAAAGCTCTCTGAGTACTTTTCTTTTTACCAAAATAAGAACAGTCTATTATAATTCCCACGCATATCATTCTGTTTTGTTTATGGTGCCTTGTACAACTGATTGGCTATTTTTCTTTTCAGAATTAAGGATCATTGGACCTTGTGTAACAAAGACTTTGTTCTTCATAATTCATTTCCTCTTAGCTGATCATGCAGTGAAGCATCATGATGTGCAGGCTATTACTTCCCAGAACTTACAACTTCATTGCTTGTACAAAGAAAGGAACAAAGATGAATCAGGGGTACAAAACATTCCCTAGGTAATGAGAAAGTAAATCAACTTACATTTCCTGCAAATTGATAAGTAGGAAGATTTTACTAATGAGCCTTATAACTCTGACAAGGCAGTGTTTATTTGCAGGGTTTTCTTCTTATAAATACAATCATATAAGGTAATCACTTTATGCTGAGATTAGGTTCCAGGCAAGTAAAACCCCCACTAAATGACTTCCACCGGAATTAATGTAATTTATCTCGATATGCTGGTTTTTGGGCCACATCTTAGTAATTTCAAATCCAGTAACATTTTGGACAAGCTCATTAGTATTTGAAATGCTCTATGTAGATTTACTTAAAAATGAATGAGTTATTCCGACCTTGAAAATGGCCATAATAACATTGACTTGAAATAGCAGAGATAGGATAGACTGCTTAACAAACTGCTCTCCTTCAAAGTGCTGCCAAGGTCATCTGTCCTCCAGCCTTCGCCCCCCTCTCCTGAGGTGTAGGGAAGGCAGAAGGAGAAGAATGCAGGATGCTGAAGACCCGAAGATCATGCCCCACACCCCCTCAATCTTTCCCTGGGTCACTTATGTAAGAGAACAACATTAACTTTAGCACTGTTTTCTAGTATGAAAATGGAAATTTGACCACTTAAATAAAATGGAAATAGTCCTTCGCAAAAAATATAAAGTAAAAAGAAATCATACAAAAGTAAGATTTTAAAACACAAATTCAACAAGAAACCGAAAACATGCATAATCCTTCAATGATCAACACAATCACATCAATATGCTAATCTTTTCTCACCCCCCCCCCCAGGTTCAGCTGTGTTTCTAGGCAAATTATATGCAGAGGTCATTGTTAACATTCAGATAATAGAAAAGACATACCATCTCATTTTATGAGTAGAGTACAATTCTGGTATCAAAACTAGATGAGGAAGTAAAATAGAGGAAACATGTTAAGGCAATTTTTTTTTTGTACTTTGAAGAGGAAACAACAAAAGAGAAAGAAATTGCTCAAAAGGTAAGATAGTGTTATTCACAGCGCGGGACTCAACTATCCTAGCAACAGGCTAAATCTGCACGTGTAAATTAGAATCACTGGAACTCTACTTATGAAAGAAAGACACATGATTCTGTCCAAGATGCTAAAATATAATTCAGTACCATCCCCATGCCTTACAAGAACCCTTGGCAATTACAAATTCAAGAATACTCCTTTAACCTATTGAAAGAATGTAACAAATTTGCAAGGAAAGTGATCAGTAAGGAGACTTATTAAGCATGCCCTCAGAAATCAGTTAAAACTTCAAACAAGACCCTCACAACGGCAGCGTCAAGAAGAGAGGCAACTTTCGAGACACATACATGGTAGACATGTGGATGAGTGAAGAGCAGCTTGGGGGAGCCAGGACGGGACCCGTCCTGCTGCGAGGAAGAAAAATGGTGAACACCCAAAACCAGCGGAGGAAAGACAGACTTCAGAAGAGCGTGAGTGCTGAGGTGATCTCCAAGAAGTCCTGCTCCCAGCGCGGAAGTCCCGGGCTGGACTGGAGGATTCAGCTGGGCAATCAGCACTCGGTCACAATTAGGACAGAGCATTAGTGACTACAGGTCCCTTGGGACTGCTAGAGAACCTAGGGATTTCCCACCTTTTCAGGGACAAGAACTTGCCCCGCGATGGTGTGACACAGACTTGAACAAAAGACACATTATTCCAGACAGGCAATGTAGGGGTGGAGACGGAGCCAATCAGAAGGTGAGTGGGGAAAACACAAGAAGCAGAGAGACCTGGAGAGCTGGTCAGGGCTTTCCCACTCACCAGATCGGGACTGAAGGGGTCCAGGCAGCCTGGTGGCAGGACAGGAGCTGCTCCATGCCTGCATTTTCCTCAGACTTCATGGGATCCCATCCCACGCAAGAGCATAAAGAAAGAATTCTAATTTCAGTAAGGCTGTATGATTTTTAAAAAGTATAGAGTCAACACAAAAAGATGTATATAGAAGCTGAGTATACGTCAAAAATATGATATACACATACATGTATGTTAAATACACAAATGTTTCATATATGCACATATATTACAGAGAGAGAGAGCAAGAGAGCGAGAGAGCGAGCGAGAGAGAGAGAGAACCAAAAAATACGTACACACTTCAGGAAAAGAAGCATGGTATGATGTTTGTCAACAGGTGATGTTACCCTTGTATGGGGGACTCTAGTCTGTGTTGCATGTCACAGAAAACACCGCGCTGCAGTCCTCAGTGGAGATGGACGGTGAGCGCGGCTCCGCAGCCTCAGTGACCGAAGCCCATGGCCACTGCTCAGACACCTCCCATAACTGCAGCGGCCAAAGGTCACTTGTATTCTCTCAAGATGTCTCAAATTAGTATGAGAATATTTATACAAGTTTTTCTTTTCCTGAAGTGTAGACAAATTTTAGGTGATCTCTCTCAATCTCTCTCTCTCTCTCTCTCTCTCTGTCTCTCTGTCTCACTCTGTATCTATGTGTGTGTGTGCGTGTGTGTGTGTGTGTAGCACTGGGATATAATCATGCAAGAAGAGGTGAACAATTTCAAAAAGATGACACAAGTACTTCTCACATGCAGACAATATACTTTACAACAAAATCATGAAAATAAAAGTTATAGCATTGCTTAGGTTCTCTGATAGTATGATTTTCATGCAGGTTTGAAAAAATAGAATTGGTTCCACTTTCTTCCAAAAAACTTTGTATTCCTCTCTTAGGAATTTACTTATTTATTTTAATTTTACTTGGTGGTTGATTTTGAGCTTGGGCCCCCTTATTTCTCCCAGAGTTGTCCCAAATTCAAGCAATCCTATTGCTTCAGCCTCTCTGCCAAGTTAAGAAGATCATCTTAAGAAACATTTAAACACTTAAGTGTACTTAAGTGTAATTGTGTTCTAATAAAACTTTATTTATCAAAAGCAGACAGTAGGAGTTTGCCTATGGGGCAATACCACACAAATCTAGTTTTCCAGTTGGTCTTGTGTAATTACAAAGAATTACATTGGAAACCACTTAGCAGACAATCATGAAAGACGAAATGTAGAAAAAAAGTGAACTGGACAAGCACTTGGGGAAATGAAACAGTATAGAGGAGAGTCCCTGAGTTTGGTCTTCTGTCCTGCACCCCTGCTTGAGAACCAAGAGGACGTCAGCTTTTGAAAAGCACTCATTGTTCTCTCCCCTGGTGAGCTGACTTGAGCGTTTTCATCAACTCTAAAGTTCTAGAAGATGTTCCTGGACTCTTCCATTCTCTTAATCGTTAAATTTGTCCAATAGCCAACACCACACCACCACACCATCTTGATTACTGGAGTTTATCATAACCGTGCAAGTGAGGAAGTGTGCTTCTCCCAGCTCTAGTCTTACCTTTCTTGGTGATTTAGAATATTCTAGATCCCTTGAATTCCCACAGAAATGCTGGGCTTAGTCTGTCAATTTATGACAAAGGTGATGAAGTTTGATGGGAACTGTACTGAACCTGAGACCAATTTAGAAAACATCACCATCTTAGTAACATTAGCTCTTTCAGTGCTAAACATATGTTACTCAGTTTACTTAGATTTTTAATTTCTTTCTACTGTGTTTTGTAGTTTTGGAGTGCAGATCATATACATCTTTTGCTGAGTTTAATTTTTTTACATCATTATGAAGTAATTGCTTTAGTTCTCTTTTAGATTTCTCATTGCTAAACTGTACATATAAAATATTTTTATGCTGACCTTGACTTGCTTATTAGTTCTCATAGTGTCAACTTATGGATTCCACGGAATAGTTCATGTGTGAAATTTTACCACACACAAATAAAAGCAGTTCTAACTCTTCCTTTGCAGTATCGATGCTTTTTATTGCTTTCTTGCATAATTTCCTTGAGAAGAATCTCCAGTAGAATGTTAAATGAAAATGCCAAGAATGACCAATGCTGTATTTTGATCACTTTTAGGAGAAGCTTTCACTTTTTACCTTTATGTATGACATTATCTGTAGGTTTTCCATAATCATATTCTATCAAGTTAAGTAAGTTACCTTTCATTTGAGTGTTTTTTTTTACTAAGAAGTTTGCATTATTTCTTGCTTCTTGCATGTGAATCAACATCTAGTTCAAAATAAAAAGGACATTTTAGAGCAGTAAAAGAAAGACAGATGACAGGCCAGATTGGTCTTGAAGCTTGGAGTTTGCTGACCTCTGTCCTAGAAATCTATAATTTTCACATTCACTTTTACATCTATTAACCATCTCCAGTAATTTTAATGTATTGTGTGAGGTAACAAATTCAAGATTTTTTAATTACAGCACCATTTCTTTCTACCAAATGAGAAAAAACTCCCTGTCAAAAAGAAAATAGTCCAATGATTACGTGAAGATATATGAAAATTTAGCCTGCTTTATTAGACAGGAGGCAAATGCAAATGAGAACTATCGCCGAGTCCTCGCAGCATCATTTCCAGATTGAGTATCATTAAAAATGTTGTTGTGGATTCGGGCGTGTGCCCACTTTGCATGACTGTGAAACGGTGTAACGGCTTGGAGAAAAAACAGTTTGGCAGAGTCAAACACACATCGCCCTCTGTGTCCTGCCACTCCCAGTGCTGTGTACACGGATGGGGGGATGAGTGAACATGTCGACTTAAAGACGTGTACACTAGTTTCGTAACTGCCAAAGCTGGACAGGACTGATCACTTTTCAACAGAAGAAAGGAATGAGGAAAGCACAGTGTTTTACTGCGATGGGAATCTGGGGAAGAATGAACACACGACACGTTTAGTGTACACGTATGAGTGCCTCTTACACGTATGACACAAAGTTGCATGTATACGTATGGTGACATGTGTGCGTATGACAGGTATGAGGCATAATTAAATGCTATGAACACTGTGTCCCCTGAACGACAACAGACATAAAAAAACTCACGGAACACGTGGTCACTTACAGAACAGTCACGGGCAGGTGAGCTGTGGTGGGGATCTTCGAAGAGGTTGCTATTAAACAAAACGAATGCAAGATAATTTTATTATTATGAAAGTGTTTCTGTCAATCTATCTGACTATCTATCATCTATCTATCTATCTACATTTGCAAGATATTCAAGGACAGGTAAGCCATGGAAGTTTGCTGGTTATCTTCGAAGGGTTGTAACTGATACAAAAAGAATATAAAAGCAACACTTGCTGCTATGAAAAGGGCTGGGTGTGGCTTATCAGGCTTTTCCTTGTGCACATTATCGGGTTCCATTTGCACTCAGCATCTGTGTGCTTCACTTAATGTAAATGTCACATCAGTTAACCAAAGATGGCGTCAGTGAGTCAAGGGTGATGGGAAATACACTGAAAGTTTGTCACACTGACTAAATCACAAGGGGGCGGATTTGGGGCTCTCTAGGAAGGGGATCATTTGACATAGCAGTTTAAATTATCAGCTCATTTACTCATTAATTCCTTATACAAATATGCATTTAGTGCACACTCTGTCAGATAACGTTTCACTACCCAATGTGAGTTGTTAAAGCAAATTATCTTTTTAAAAAAATCCCCAGTATTGAATCTTTTTTTTTTTTATAAAATCTGCTCTGAAGTCTTGACTGCATATTGCCACTAAATATGACCATCAATGTTTTCCTTTTTGAAAAATCCCAGTGTTGAAGAATTTTGCACAAAAATCACCCTGAAATCTTAGCCATAAGATTCATCAGTGTTACCAATTTTTAGCACTAAAATGAAACTCTGAATTATCTGGATTCAGACTCTTGATTTAATAGACACAGCAACATGAAATCATCTATTTCCAAACGGTTACTGTGTGACTTCTACTAACTTCAGATCAAATCCTTTCTCATTTCCTTTTCTCTCCAATTACTTCTCTCTTACTTTTAGCCTTTATTCAGTGTTTTTTTTTCTTGGTGTACTGCCACTCATTTCTTTCTCGCTCTCTTCCTGATGTCATATCTTCTTACTGTGTCATGGAAACTAGATCCCTCCCACAGAAATATAAATTATAAAGGGCACTGAGAAACTCGGGCTCATAATTTAAGGAACTTTTCTTCTCATTTTATATTTTATATTGTCATTTATATTATACAGTTACTATAAACTGCTTAAAGTATTAAATCTACTTAGTGGTAAGTGACAGAACCATTCCTTTTAATATTTTTATCCGGTAGCATTTTCCCCTTTTGGTTATTTTATATCATTCATCTGTATGTATTTCAGAGGGAAAGACAAAATATATGATTCATCTCCAGTCTGAATGCCTTGTTTGAATGACACTTTATTTACATTAGCATTCCTAATTACTTAATGACCAATCTGATATGGTTCATTGCTAGTAAGTGTAGAAACATGTTGTTGGAAATATGTACTTTAATTAGTATACTCCTAAAAACATGTCCCTCATGACCACTGGATGTAATCATTATTTTATGTATTTAACTGTGAAATTCATATTTACTTAACAGGCTAGGGAAGGGCATTTTCATTCTCAAAGCTGTCTAGCAGAGCACAGTTAGGCTTTTTAAGGCACCTGCAAAAATCTTTAAAAAGCAGATTATTTGTAACAAATAGCCACCACTCTAATCAAGTACTTATTAGATCAAATCCTAACATATTTAGAGGGCAGTAAATGGAACAGGTATATAACGAAATGCGATGGAATCTTTCCTTAATGTAGGCATAGCAAGTTGTGTTATTCCAAGCCACTGGCATTATGTAGGTATTTTGACTCTTGATCAATGATTTTCAAAATGATATCATTTCAAGGGGACCTGGTGATTTCTAATCTTTCTCCTAATGGGGAGGAAATTTAATTTATTCTCTAACTCACAAATTAGATATACTTTACTCCTAAGCCCATCATGTGTAAAAATCTAAACTTCTGCATTGGACTGGGTAAGAAGACTAATGGTTGTTTCCAAATAGATTATTTTCCCAGGGGTTAAATTTTTCATGAAGTTTTCTTTATACTTGACTTCTGAGAAGCACTGTACTTCTTAACATGGAGGAGTCTCTTTCTACAATTAGAATATTCAACAAAAGTGATTTGCCAGGGTTTTGACAACCAGTAAGGGAGATTACTCGGAATAATGAGCACAGTTTAGAAATTTCTAGCATACCTTCACATACTTCTTACTGATCAGTCATGGTCCATGGTTTTGATAAGATGTGAATCATACATTCACCAAAACAGATGTCCCCCAGCTCTCTCATCTGCTTTATGTGCAATATTAGCAACTCAGCAGTGGACCCCAAGTGGACCCTCCAGTTCTAGGACAGATGTTTCTCACGCAATCTGTGTGCCAGCTACTTTAGTGATATACAGTGTCCCTCTGACTGTGTCCATTTGAGATTTTAACTTCTCTGACAATAGCGATAGCAATTTGACATTGTCAATGGTATGGCATCCATTATCCTAGAATAATTATTGTTTTTAGAATAATTGTATTTAAGTGACAGATATTGTAATGTGTATATATATATATGTATAATTTTAAAGACAGTAAATATATATATACATAAAGGGAGCACATATATAATCATATATAATATGTAATATATATATATATATATATATATATATATATATATATATATATATATATATATATTCTAAAGGGAGTAAAACAGAACAGTTAAATGAAACAAACAAACAAAAAAACCCTAATAATAGGAGAGTAGGAAATCTACAATCATTACTATATTATACATTGTTAACCTCTAAATAGCTGCCTAGACCACCGACCCCAGGCCTACAAAGTCATTCAGACGACATAACCGTCAGCTTGCTTCCCTACTTCATTTGATTCAGGGATTATCATCTCAGCCTGGGTCACGTCTGGTAGCTCACAGGTCGGGGTGGGGGCAGGAGGCCGAGGAGGCTTCCTTGCTGCTTCTCCCTGGCTGGCAGGGACTCCGCCCACTCAGCTTCCCCGCCACTGCTCCCTGGCGGCCTGGGCTTCCAGCGCCCAGGAGGCGGGGGCCACAGTGCTTCTTTGTGGCTTCTCTCCAGGGCCCAGGAGGGCCTAGCCAGCCCACGGAGCTGGGGTCGGGGGTGGCACTGCTTCTCTGCCGCTTCTCCCCTGGGCCGGTGGGCCTCAGGTGGCATGCATGGTGCTGGGGCTGCACTGCTTCCTTACTGCTTCTCTCCGTCCAGGAGGGCGGCCACCTCTGGATGACCTCCTGAGTTCTCCCTCCCCTTGAACCCCCTTGGGCTTCAAGTCTCAGTTCAGATCCTTCCTGTGTCCACGGGCCCCACCTCTCTCCTCCTTCTCTTCCTCAGCTGGCTGTATTCCAGGGTCTGGGCACCAAACCTGTGAGCACCTCTTTCTCTGCTGCTCACTGCTCCGCCATTTTCCCGGAAGTCATACTGTAATACATTTACAGGTTCAAAATTTTTATTCCATAAAACCGTGTATTGAGTTAGACATCATCATCATTATCGCTTCTATTTTATCAAAACATTTAGTATATTTGTAGTATGTTACTGGGCATTATGCTTAAATACTTTGCTGTTAGTATCTTGTTACCATTTAATAATCTTATTATTATTTCAATAGAACCAAAAATTAATGAGCCATGTAATTTCTTCCAATTCACAAAATTAATAAGTTTTGGAGATAGAATTCTAAAATAAGTCAATCGACTGCATAGTACATGAGCAACAATAACAGTAATAATAATAGAAATGTGACACTTACCATGTGCTCATTAGCTACTAGACACACAGCTAAGTGCCTTACATGGATCAATTATTTTGTCCATACTTAACTCCACATGGGTGGAATTATAATTATTCTCACTTTATCTATACAGAGATTGAGTCCTCAAGACGATCAGCAATCATCCAAAATGAGATAGTTTTGCTGGGACTCAGGCTTAGGTCATAGATTCTACAATAAGGACCTGAAGGTTGTCTGGCTCTCAATGCAGCCTTCTTTGTGTGGCTGTGTACCAGGGACAATACAAAGTAGCTCCCGAATGGTACACAACCAGAAAGTCACCACTTCACTGCTTATGAGCTTCTATATGAACATAGCCATTTGCAAGGTGTGATAGAACCATACTATGAATGTCTAAATTTTAAAAATCACAGTAAAATACACATTTCCATTAATCATCCTCTCAATACTTGTTTTGAGCACACCCATCCCATCATCCTTTCCTCGTTCTGTAGCAGTTCTGGGAATCCTCTTCCTGAGGCTCTTCCATGGAGCTGTCCTGGATTCTGAGACATCCTGCACTGATTCAGAACCTTTACCTTTTGTGGTCATTTTGACTTTGAGGAAGAGTCAGAAGTCACAGAGTGTCACATCCAGTAAAAATAGTGGATACAGACAGCATTGTAACGTTTTTATGGGCCGGCCTCACCACTGGGTGACACTTGGCAACAGCATCTTGGTGTTTTTGATCAATCTTACAAAGACACAAAACAGGACCTCCAGAACTGCTTCAGAAATTGGCAAGAATTACAAATGTGTTCAAATTGAGGAGGGTTTTTTTTGAGGGGGTTAATGACAAATTTTACTATGATAATTTTTTAAGTTAAATATTCACCATATATTTTGATTACATCTCATGTGTACCTTACAGTATTCTTAACTGCGTGCAACAAAAACTGATTCAAAATTAATTTGAGCTTGATAATATTTTATTGAAAGGATAAAGAGGAAGAGATGCACACATATTAAACATACAGTTACATAAAACACAGGGCAGGTGTCAGAAACTGGCTGACACCCGTCATGTCCGTGCCGGGAAATGCTGCCATGAAACAAGAATGATAAACTCAAGGTGAAAAGCTTGAGGCAGGAATATGTAGGTGGCTGAGATGAGTTCATTGAGTGGATTTTACTTTTCAAGGTTTGGAGAGAGTGTACAGCCCCTCCTCTGCCTCCTGCAGACTAGTCTAATCAATTTGGGGGGGTGTTGATTAGCTAAAGGATGGACTCTTTTTATACTATTAAATATTAGCTTTATTTGTGGGTGACGTTTCCAGCATGCACGTGCTACTTAGATAATTCACGATATATCATGTATATATGCTTGCATATTGTATATTTATCTACGTTTTGATCTTGGATGATTTTGACTATAATTATATTTTGAATTTCTGTATTGACTTGATTGTTGCTTACATACAGAAAAACAGATTTGACATTTATCATATAGCCTGTCACTTGAATGCGCTTTAGCTGTTTGTCGCGGGAGGCTTTTTGTAAAGTCCTTGAGACTCACAGGGCATCATTCCATGTGGGATTAAGGACGGTGGGATTTCCTTCTGATCTGCATGACTCTCTAACATTGTGTCGAACAAATGTGGAGAGTAGACGTCCTGGCCATGGTATTAAAGTTAAGGGTAAAGCACTCCGTGTGGCATGGCTTGGTGTGATACTGATCTAGTTAACAATAACAGCAGTAATATTGGTTGTATAGATGCTGTTGATCAAGGTGAGCACACGAGCACCGTCTCTATGTTCCTGAGGGTTTACATCAACAATCGTGCTACATTTCAGCAGTCTTCAGGAAGCTGTGGTGGCCGTGGTGCCCCACACCTGTAATCCCGGCACCTGGGAGGCTGAAACACAAGAGTTCTGGTTAGTCTATGGCATACATTCCTGACTGCTCATTGAAGCATCTGATTGTGGACTTTTAAAAATCTTCGGGAGAAAATCTAAATACTTACAGTACCTTGTTGGTATGTGTATTGCCTTCTTTATAGTACTTTGAGGGAAATAGTTCTTCCTCTTAGTTCTTTGTGTGAGAGGTGATTTTCTCATTATCAGGTTCCAGGGTCCTTTTTAGCCTTTGTGACACTGAGCACTGCTCGCTGGAGTGGGCTTTGCAGACCCACATGTGTGTTCTTGAGTAGTATGGCATCAGTGACCCTGTGTGGATGTCTGTCTGTGGGCATCAGGGTTTGTCTGCTTGCTTGGTTGGGGCACAGAGGTTGAACGCCTCTCTGTCGCTGTGCTGGCCCCTTCTCGAGCTCCAGTGAGAGAGTGCAGACTACGTTTTGAGGGTTTCTGTGGCGCTGCCCCTTGGTCCGCTGGATTCACATCTCCATCAGTTCTCATTTTGTAGGTAGAAGAGAAGTCGGCGTCTCTGCTCTGCTGCTGACGTCCCTAGCTCCGAAGCTCTCTTCCCGTCCACCTGCTTCCATTCCATCGTATGCTGATTGTACATATAACATGCTGGATTTTTAGTATGTGTCAGCCAGAACCGAAAAAGGGAAGCACAGCTCCACTCTTTGTTTCTGGAACTAAAATTCCTTTTAGTCTAATCTGTCTTGGTTTATTCGTTAAGGCCTGAGTTGTTCTCTCTTTTCCTTCCAAACTGGTTATCAGACTAGTAAATAAAATAACAACTCATAAAATAATCATTCCCTTACTGAATTTCTTTCCCTTCTCTATTGAAAATGAATTAATCATGCATGTGTAAGTTTATATCTATTTTATGTAGTATATTCCACTCCAATATAAATATATGTGTCAGCATACACATATATATATATATATATATGTCAGTCTTCATGAAGTTTCAAATTATCTTTATTACAATATCTATGGGGTAAGTCTTAAAATTAGGTGCAAAACCTTCAAACTTATTCCCCTTTTTGACTATCCTATATCATTTACATTTCCATATATATTTAAAGACACACCTTAAGACAATTTCTACAATACCTGCTGGCATTTTGATTGGAATTGAGCTGAATCAATTTATCAATCTGAGTAGAATGGAAATACTTTCATCATATTGCACCTCTGAATCCACCGTAATGGAATACATTTATATGTATTTGAGCCATTTTTAGTTTCTCTCAGCAATATTTTGTAATTTATATTAGGTCTTCCACATCTTTTTTTTTTTAAGTATTGCATAATGTCTGAAGCTACCATCAATGGCCTTTTATTCAGGTTTTGGCTGTTGCTGCCACATATAAATGGAATCGATCCACAAATATTGATAGATTGTAAGATGTTCCCACTAACTTATTTGTCCTACTAGGGATTTTGTTAATTCCTTTATATTTTCTATACAAATAATAATAAACCTGTGAAGAAATTTAGGTTCACCTCTCCCCAGTGGGCATGCTTTTTATTTTTATTTTTTTGTCCTAAGATAAAAACGAGACCCCTTCACCCCTCAGCCCCTGAACATGGTTGAATAGAAACAGAGAGACTGGCTATTTACACTTCTTCCTGATCATAGGAGGATAGTGGGTATTCTTTCTTAATTAGGTATGCTGTGAAGTACATGTATTTTTTCATTTCCTTTATAAGAATTTGAAGAATGTCCCATCTCTTCCCAGTTTGCTGAGAGTTTTGTCACTGATGGTAAAACTCTAAAACATTTATTGTATTAATATAGCGATCACATTGTTTAATTTCTAAAGATTAAATTACTCTCATGTTTCTGGGATGAATCCCTTTTAGCAGAAACTTTACTTTGTATATACCATTGAATCAAATTTAAAAACTTCCATTGAGAATTTTCACATCTGTTTATGAGGAATATTTGTCTCTAACTTTCTTCCCTTGTAATATATATTTCTGCCTTTGCCAGCAGGGTAAAGTTGGTCTCAGAAAATGAGGTAAGAATTACTTCTCCTCTTGAATACTGTGTAATCAATTGTCTAGATTTGGTTTCATTTTTTCCTCAAATGTTTTATGCAATCCATCAATGAAGTCATCTTGTCTTGAAGCTTTCTTTGTGGAGTTTTTAAGCTATAGCTTGTATGTCTCTTTAGGTACTAATAATTCTATAAATTTTATTTTTAAAATTTTTTATTAGTATGTTTGTAATTCATAATAGATGCATTCACCATGGACTATTGACACATGTAATACCACATCTTGATCCTTTTTGCTTTTCTTTAAATTTCATCAATACATCTATTTCTCATTCACAGATTATTAATGTGTTTCTCATAATTTTCCCATGTTATCTATATTGTCAAATTCACTGGCACAAAAGTGTTTGTAATTTCCTGTTAACAGCCCTTTTATTTCTACTATAATTGATAAAAAAAACCCATTCTCATTTTGATAGAGGCAGTTTATGTATTCTCTGTTTCTTCTTTATTAGTGTGGCTATGCCTTTACCAGTGTTTTATTTTTCATTAGCTTTTGTGGAGAATGACTTTCCTTATTATTTTCCCATATCTATTTTAGTTCTCTATGTTCTTGTTTTTATTATTGATGTTGTACTTTCTCTTGATTTCTCTTTCTAATCTAAAGGTATAAGATGTAACACTTTGGAGGCTTTTCTTCTTTGTTAAAGTAGGTCTTTAGTAATATAATATTAGTTCTAATCATTTTAGCTTTATCTCACACATTTTGATGTGCTATTTTTAAATTCTTATTCAGTCCCAGACACTTCTAATTTCATGACTGATGTCTTCTTTTGATCTTTGGGTTGTTTAGAAATTCCTTTTGATTCTAAATACTTGGATATTTTCCAGACACCATTTCTTGTATGAGAATTCAGTTAACAAACTTCTTTTAAATTCACTGTGGTCTGACAACATATTTTGTACTGCTTGAGTTATTTGAAACTTACAGGGAGTTGCTTTATGAACTTAAATATGGTCTGTCTTGATAAAGGTTTTGTGTGCATTGAGCAAGAATGCATTCTGTCTTTGTTGTGTGAAAATTTATGTCCTTTAAGTATTGGATCAATAAAGTGATAGAACTGTTCACATTTTCTATGCTCTTACTGATGTTTGAATCACTTGATCTGCCAGTTACTGAGGAACCAATATGCAAATTTCTGACTCTAATTTTGGATTTCCCATTTCTTTTTGCATTTTTTGCTTGTTCTTAAAAGTCTCCTGTTAGGAATACAAACATTTAAGAACTGATGGATTTGTCCTTTCGTCTTCATGAAATGACTCTACATTCTTGCTAATATTCTTGTGCCAACATCTATTTATGTAAAATTAATAAAACCATTTAACTATTATTCTACACTGCAGGACTTTCTCTGAAATCGTGGCTTATTTTTTCCTATGCTTCCATGCCAAACATATGCCTCCTTATTTTCAAGTGAGCTTCCACTTAGCTTTGTATTTGCTTCTGTCCTGAGACATTTAGATCATTTGGATTTATTGTGATGGTTTATATAATATGATTGCTATTTTTCTGTTTTTCTCATTTTTTTCTCTTCTACTTTACTTTTTTCTGATTTATTATGTATTAAATGAATATTTATCTGCTCCTCTGAGTTTTGTATGAAATTTTGTGAAGAGTAGTAAAGGATTTTGAATAAATACTAGCCCACCGCCTTGTGATGTGTATGTTGAGAAGTTCTGTAAGTCTTATTATTGCTGTCTTTTTGGTAATTGCTTCTAGGATCTTTCTTGTGGCTTTTGTCAACTTTATATTGGTTCTAAGCAATTCAAGCCTGTGTCATTTTGTATTTCTTTCTCTATTTCTTGTACTCAAGTTGGCTAAGAATGAATATTTCCTTCTTGTACATCAAGAATTTATGTGTTTATATTTTTACCAAATTATTAATACTTTTGGCTATTGCTTCTTTAAATACTTTCCCTCCCCTTCTCTCCTCTTTTTCTCCTCAAGGAACTTCAATAATGTTTATTTTATATCAGTTTAAGTAGCACTGGAGCTTACCAAAAGTTGTGCTGGGGTCTGTTCTCTCTCTTTACTTTTAGATAACTTCTATTTGTAGAATTTAATTTTGAAAGTATCCTTTTTTGCCATGTCTAGTATAGTTTTCATCATACTTTTATTTTATATATTATAAATTTCACTTCCAAAGTTCTATTTGTTTCTTCCTATTTATACCTGACACTGCTCCTGTACATACCGGTGCCTCCTTCTTCCTTTAAAACACGTTATGCCATTGCAGTACATCTGTATGAATTCTTTATTTTATGCCTATGATAATGTATAGGGGTTTTATGTAGCTTTCAACCTATTTGTATAGTTTATAGTTTTTCATGGGACAGTAGGCAGAGAGCTTTGTCTACAACTAGTGACTGCTTTGTTTCTTTAAATATTTTTGATTTTTATTTTGAAGCATGGTTCCAGAACTTGGAGACACTGGTTATTTTGAGTCAGGCTTGGAAACTTTGTTAGACAGGATTAGAAAAGCCTTTAGTCTGAGATGATTTCTGCTCCTGTTTTGAGGCAGTGCACTTCTGCTTGCCCAGTGTTCACCACTCCAAATACGAGATTAGCGACAGATTTTATAAAGTGTAACATTTACCTTTCTCAGTATGCCATGAGTTAGGCGAGCTTGGCACCCTCTTTACCCAAGTGGAGCAGCAGTCTTGACATCTTAAAATCACTTGCCTAAGATCACAGCATTCAGGAGTCAGAAGCCAGACCCGAAAGCAGGAACTTTGAAGCGCAGTGCTGCAGAGATTAATTTGTGTTGACGAAAAGTTGTTTTATTCATTGCAGTGAACAGTTCCCCCAAAGGGTGTCATTTCATTTGTGTCATTTCCCTTTGCAGAGAATGACTTTCAAGTGTCTTCATCTCAGGAGTTGCTGCTAATCTTTCTAACCATTTTTTTCTGATTTACTACAGGACTCTTCTTCAAGTTGCATTCCATTGAGTTGCCGCAACAATTTCACAGGACTTAACATTCTTAAATAACATCCATTTCAGTCTCTTCTTGGCAGATCCTGAGATTTGTATACGAAGATTTCTTAGGTGTATTTACTAACTGAACAACTCCTAACACAATAAATAAATAGAAAGGACCAAAAAAAATATTTTTCGTTGATTGAATAATTATCTGAGAAACTGATAGTATATGAAAAAATATATTGAGCTTCTTGCTTCACAAATGTTTTAGAGCAGATAATGGAAGCAGTTTTATTTGCTATAAAAATCATTGAGTACAAGGAATTTTTGATACAAAAAGTGGAATTAATAGTAATGATAGAATTGAAAGGGACCTAATATGCCTGTGCTATCTTCACTCCCTTTTTTCTTTCTATTTTCCTGAGCTGAGAACAGTAATTACCCAAAACACAGTTCCCAGGGTATTTTATATTTGTGTAGAATGGAATGAAAGGTTATATTAAAATTCCTCCCAACGTCATGTGCAAGCCTCGGATAGCTCAAGTGACATCTCTCCACACAGTCAGGGTTAGGAAAACAAGACTGTCCAGTTGTGCTCTAATTAATTTTCAATTTCTGAGTGATCTGAAATTCTTTTTTCTATACTACTTGCATTATTGTTTTGTTAATTACAGAATGGATTGAAAAATCATTCTCCCTCCCTAAACCTAAAAGTTTACTTCTTGAGATTGATTTCCCATACTCACTGAATAGGTTTTTCATAGGGTGAACATCTGAAGTTTCAGTTTACTTACTTTAAAACCCCAAGATAGCTTCCGTTTACACAGTGACCTCCCCAAGCAAAGAACTGTCCATATGACTCTCATAGGCTGTCAACTCCGTTTCGCTTTGCTCAGGAATAGGAAAGCTATCTTGAGGGGAAGGGAAGGCCAAATTACAGCTGAAGGTTTGTCACTTAAGGATCATGTGTACAGTTGCTTAGATTTATAATTATGACACTGATGCGAGGAAAAACAGATATTTTCAAATTTGCTCTCTTAAGTCTTTAAGGAGGCATTTCAGGGAGTCTGGTGCCACTCGGCTATCATGCTTTCCCCATCTTGGCTTTGTACTTCTCTCCTCTCCTTTGGAGTTAATACATCATTTAACTGTGTGCATCATGGACTGGACAGGAACTAGGGTGCACAATTCTTTTGCAAATAGATATGGCAATGTTTGCAAGTTCTGATGGAACTGCTGCTGGGCTGCACTGATGAACCCTTTGCAACAATGCCTGGTTTTTTTCTTTTCATTTTCTTCTTTCTTCTTTCTTTCTTTCTTTCTTTCTTTCTTTCTTTCTTTCTTTCTTTCTTCTTCTTTCTTTCTTTCTTTCTTCTTTCTTTCTTTCTTCTTTCTTTTTTTCTTCTTTCTTTCTTTCTTTCTTTCTTTCTTTCTTTCTTTCTTTCTTTCTTTCTTTCATACCAGAGATTGAACTCATGACCTTGCACCTGCCAGGCAGGAGCTTATGCTACTGAGCTAAATCCCCGACCTGTGTTTGTTTCTGTCTGTTCCTGAACACACCTTCCAATGATGTTCTGAATGGAGTCACCACCACCTGGAAAAGGGAGGCTGAAGCCAAATAAGGAGGGGCAGTGATGGAGGAGAAGATGCTAGTCCACAGCCAACCCCATTCCAGCGTTTCTCTAAGAGATGAGCTTTCCTATTGCTGTGAACTTTGGGTCTCTTGCAGGCAAACCTAATTGTAGCTAATATAGTTTTAATGGCCATAATCATTACAGAACAGAGGAAGAGTGTCAGACAGAAATCACACCCACGAAACATTCTCACAATCGTTTGAAAGAACAAAACATTATCATCTTCTTTTAACAAGTTATTCATTCACAGAGGATTGATTCACACTTGTGTTTTTAGGGCTTTCACAAGAAATAGTATTTACATTATCAAAATGTTAAGAAAGAGGGGGGTATTTCAATGAAACAAATTGACTTTCATCCTGACGTAATAGTGACTGGAAATAATGATTAACTACCCAACACCTAAAGTGCAGTAAAATTATTACATACTATGTGTGTGAATAGTGTAAAATAAATTATTCATAAGTAGTGGAACAGGAATTATAAATTAATCAGGAATCACAGACCACTCACAGCACAGTGTTTAGTAAGTCCGTCATTCTTCCTGCTTAGGTAAGTTTCTAACAACTTTCAAAAGATGTGTTATATAATTCTCTAATGATTCTATAGAATTTGTATGGTAATGTACTAGCCTTTAAGAAATTGCCATTCACTTCAGCCAGTCCATTCCTCGCTGGTGTACCCTGAAACAACGTCAGCTTGCAAATTACATGTTGATAGGCTGCGCACACACACGTAGTGAACATGAAGTTTAACTCCATCACAGTAATGAGAGCAACAGAAACCACTGAAAAATACTCACACGGGCTATGATAAAACAGAGCGTGCAACTACTCAGACCCTCCGTTTCTCCAGTTATGACAGATAATTAGTGTTCCTTGAATGAGGCAACTTCCTAATGATCTGATGCTTTCTACTTGCTAGTAACTTGTTGAGGACTTTTATATCTATGCTCCTTCAAGAGGTAGACCTACTATTTTCTCTTTTTTGTTAAATACTTAAATGCTAGCTTCTAGGAATGAGTTTAATGTGGTCCTCTCTTTTCTATTTCAAGGAGTAGTTTGAGGGAAATTTGCATTTGATCTTCCCTGAGTTCTGGTAGAATTCAGTGGTGAATCTGTCAGGTCCTGGGTTTTGTTAGTTGATCTGAATTTTTGTTACTCTTTCATTGCCCCTTTGATCTACTCAGGATTTTTATAGCTTCTTTGGTAATTCATATGTGTCTAGAAAGTTTTGCTTTTTTTAGTTTCTCTAATTTTTGAAATATTAGATTTTTGAAGTAATTTCTTATGATCCTCTGGGTTTTAGCAATATCTGTTCTAATTTCAACTTTTCCAATTCTAATAGATATGGCTTTTTTTTCTTTTTTTAAGGAAATTAGTGTAAGGTTTCACCAATCTTGTTTGAGATTCACTCTATTCTTTTAAAATATGCTTTCACAGCTATCAACTTCCCTTAGATCAGCCTTTATTGTGTCCCATAGTTTGTTGTGGCTGTTGTTGCTGTTAATGTTTTGTCATTATCATTTGATTCTAGAAACTTTTTCATTTTTTTCCTGATTTTATCTGTGATCCACTGATTATTCAGTAATGCAATACTTAATCTTCATATGTTTATATTTTTCTGTGAATTCTTTTACTGGTAATGTTTAACTTCATTCTACTATGATCTGGTAATATGTAAGAGAATGTTTCTATTCAGGGATACTAGGAATTTTCAGTATATATAAATTAATAAATGTAATGCATCACACAAACAGGCACAGGAACAAAAATTAAATGGTCATCCCAGTAAATGCACAAAATGTCTTTGACAAAATATAACACTACTCATAAAATCTCAGATGTAGAAGGACTTTATCCTAAGCTGGCAAAAGACATTTGTGACAAATGCCAACATCACACTAATTGGTGAAAACATGAACGCATTTTGTCTAAAATCAAGAACAAGTGTTCCACAGTCACTACTTTTATCCAACAAAATATTTGAAATTCTAGCCAGAAAAAAAAATGAGTCAAGAGAAACAAATAAAAAGGAAATGAATAGGAAATGAATGAGTCAGACCAGTTTTATTTGCTTAGGATACTATCTTTTACACAGAAGACCCAAAATTCTCCACTAGAACACTCTTAGATCTAAGAAACAATTCAGGAGAATAGCAGGATACAGTCAGTAAAAAAAAAAAAATCAATAGTATTCCCAGAAAGGAACCTACTGAGAAAGAAAGCAAGAAAATGCTCCCATTCATGACACCTTCAAATAAAATACTTAAGAATTAAACTAACAAATGAAGTTAAATGATATGAAGTCTAAATGATATAGTACTCTGAAAAAAAATTGAAGAGGACATTACAATATAGGATGGTGTCCTCTGTTATCAGATAGGCAGACCCAAGTTTGTCAAATGACCATATTACCAAAGTAATATGTGGAGTTTATATAATACTAATAAAAATACCAACAATATTCTTCATAGAAACAGCATGGCACTTGCACAAAACAGATATACAATCAACAGAACAGAACTGAGGATGCAAAATTACCCCAAGCACATTCAGACATTAGATCTTTGAAAAAGGAACCAAAATTATATAGTGGAGAAAAGATAAACTCTTCAGCAAATGGTGCTGAGAAAACTGGTTATCCACACGCGGAAGTATGAATCCAAAACCGTTATCTGTCACCCTGGACTAAATTAAAATGAAAGAAGGATCAAAGCTCCATCTACCCATCTACCCTGTGTCTGCTGGAATATGAAGGAAATGTTCTTGAATACATAGGCTTTGGTGGTTTTCTTTATCTAGTCTGAATTCTGGGCTACTTATAGACTTAAGGAATATAATTTACACTCAATAACATTAACATTTATAATAATCATTTTACCCCTAAGTAGATTTCAGTTCCCTTATGGGCAATAAATAGACCATTTTTTGTTTCTTTTTTTCTTTAATTGAAGACCAATAAGCACCAAGGAAAGGAAGAGGCAGGTGAGGGCTAACATAGAACAAGCATTTCTCAGAATTGAATGAAAGCTAAGATTCTGCCCACTGTACATACTGAAGTCTTAGGCAATGATGACTATTGTCCACTTTATCTATGTGCAAAAATCCATGCAGAGTATTTCATAGCAATCCTTTTGTGCAGAAATAGCTCACTCTGAACCCTGTAATGTCTTTGACCCATTTTGAGCTGATTTTACACAGAGAGAGAAATAGGAGTCAAGTTTCACCATGGATGTGGCATTTTCCTAGCACCATGTATTGAAGATACAACTTTGCTTTCCTTCCCTATCCCCCTTTTTCCTTTTTAAATTTTTCCCTTGGTGGTAACTGTGAATGAGATTAATTTCCTGATTTCTTTTTCACAGAATGTCTCATTGGTATATAGAAAAGCAGGAGTTCTAATAGCGTCTGGGTGCATTCTTAAAATACTCGGAGATACACAATCACATCATCTTCAAATGAACATCTTGATTTCTTCTATTCCTGTTTATATTCCTTTTATTTTTTTCTCTTCCCTAATTACACCAGTTAAAGTTTCTATGATCCTTCTGTATCTAACTTACAGAGGATTGTGTCAGAGACTGATATTGAATTTTATCAAATGCTTTCTCTTTTGCATCTGTTGAGATGATCACCCGACACTTACCCTTGATTCTAATTATGTGATATATTACACTTATTGATTTTTCTTCTGCCTTTCTGTTACAAGGACACTGGTGATTTCATTTTAATCACCCATGCCCTTAATTTAAGTGATAACATTCTCTTGCTCTACTTTGCACTTTGGGGGTCCCTTGAATGCCTGTGTTTGAAGCTTCCTATGGCCCTCCCAGGAGGTGGTACAACCTTTGGGGCACAGGTTTTAGGGGAAGAAATGAGACAGTGTGCCATACCCTTGAAGGGGCAGTCACCATCCTCTCTGTGTCTCTCCACATCTTTTAATCATCCTTGCTTTGGAGTTTTAAATATTGATTATCATGCAGCTGCTCATGACTGTCTAAAGAGGCACACCTTAGACACCTTGAGAACTGTAAGGGTTTGTGGACTGCTGCCCGAGGAAGGTGTGGGAAGTTTACCTACACACAGCTGCTGAACACTGCCCACTCCAGGTCCACTGATTCCACGTCTGCTTTTAGTTTGTCACACTTCACAAAGATCCCAGGCTTGCACCTGAAACTTAGTCTGTTTAACATTAAAACCTGACAGGCCATGGAAGGATGGGTCATGTCTAAGGATCAGAAGAACCCAGCAGTGTCGGGACAGATGTCCTGCATCTTGCAATCAGTGCAAATGGACTTGGATTGCAGATGAAGTGTGAGAAAGACCCAGCGAGCAAGCCGCATGGCTTCCATGTGCAAGATGGACTTTGAGGGGCAAAGGTGCAGCGAGGGAACTGGATGATGAGCTGCCCGTGGTGAGTGACCGTGCGCTTCTGGGTCCATTTAGCCTGCTCAGCACTTGCGGTGCTCACATCAGGCACCACAGCAGACTGCACAGGGAAAGCGCTCAGCTCTAGGCTTCGGCCATGCCTGTGCCTGTGCAGAGCTTTTGCAACCACAGAAGCAATAAAACAGACCAGTAGAAGAGCACTTGGACACACACGCTTCTTGCTAAAATCTCACACTTCTGTGAAGCAAAGGATGCGATTGTCATGGACTATGGGGGTGACCTGAGACTGCGTACCTGAGAAGGTGGCTTTAGAATTGTAGGGCACAGAATGTCAGAGGGGTATGGTTAGCTTGGGCATGGAGGGATATGTTAGTCAGCCTTCCGCTACTGCAGGAAATAACTAAAGTGGTCAATTTAAATAGAAGTGAGGTTTATATGGCTCATGGTTTTGGAATTTTCAGTGTATGACCAATTCAGTTTGCAGTTTTGGCTTCTGGCAATGGGATATACCAAGGGGTTAGCATGTGGCCATTTTTCACATTTCTGTTCTTACGAAGAAAATATGATATCCATTTATAAGTGTTAGAAAAATTGAGTATTTGTAAATAGAATTACACTTATAAGATGTCAAACACATGAGGTTTGGGGTATGTATAAACGTGGACACAGACACACATTTGTGCAGAATATATATGCGGATACCACATTGCCTCCATAAATACTGCAGAAGGTGCTTGCATGAATATGCATATAATGGTTTGCATTTTATTGATGTTTGTACTCACAGACACATGCACTAATCCATAGAGTGAAACCTTGTAATGAGTTTACAATGTATTTCTTTTTATCTCTGTTCAGTAGATAATTATCACTCACTTATTTTTTGTTACACGATAACCTAATGATGTACCCCAACACATTTCCATGTGGTTTATTTATTTTATCATCTGTGTAAAGTTGCATTCTTATTTCAGATAAACCCAGAGAGTAAAAGCTATTGATAAATGTAATAGAAGTAATATATGTTGCTGTCAACAAAATTAAATTTTATTTTATTAAATCTTATATACCTCTGACAAAGCTCTAATGACCAGCGGCAGTGATCAAGTGTTTATTGAGAAATGGAAGCTCTAACTTCAACTCCTTTAAAGGCAAATCTGCTTTACTTAGAAAAATATAATTAATAATTTTTAAAAATGTGCACAATAACAAATAATGCGAGATAAATGTCTCAGGATACAGTTTTTGGCTACAAATGCTTTCTCTTCTGTTGATTGTACATTCTACTGTCCTAAGTATACTCCAGTCCCTGAGCCTTCAGCCCTATTCTGGACATCATTATGGGCGGGCTCCCATCCCCTGGGCTTCCTCAAGTTGAGTGGACAGTGGAGGACACACAAATGAACTCCTCTGGTTTTCTAAAATAGCTACAGCAGCATTGCATGTGTCCTTCAGTAGTGTGAGAATTCCACCCCTCCACATTGCTGTCTGCACTTGATATAATTCAGAGCATTAATTCTAGGCACTCATGGTATCATACTTTGGTTTCTCTACTGAGCACTTTTCATGTTTCATGTCATTTTTGATCAAGTGTTCAGATATTTTGCTCCTTGTAGTTAGTTGCTTCTTTCAATAATTTCTGATGGTTTTTTAGATATCTTGCTTATGAGTACTTTAGTAGATAAGTGATATGAAAATATTTTCTCTTAGTTTTTGGTTTGTCTTTTCCTTTACTGAACTGCTGAAGACATAAAGTTCTTAATTTTGATAAAACTTAAATTTTCAATTTGTTCAGTTGAATGCCTCCATTCTAGAAGATAATTTATCAAAGACTGAGAAACTTCTTCGTATACATTTATATTTAAATTTAAAATCTTTCTCTGTTTTAAATTTCTGTTAGTAAACATATTATATTTTGTCTGTGCCTGTGTCTATCAACATTTTATGGGCTAAAACCTCTACAAACTGTGAGCTAAATAAACAAACTTTTCTCCTTTTAACTTTGGGTGTCAGATATTTTGTCTCAGTGATGACAGAAAAGTAAGACAGGATTCATATCATTTTCTTAAAATCTTACAAGTAACTTGTGAAGTAGGTACAATTATTCTCATTTGCAGGTGTAAAAACTCCAGACTACTAAGTACCTCCTCTGAAGCTGGCATGGCATTACTGTAAACCCCGAACTGAAAACAAAATCTAGGTTTCTGACACCAAAATCATTTATTTAGAATTTAATATATTGCCATGTGGAGGAAGACTATACATTTATAAAGGCAAATTTTGAGAATTAAAATGTCGCATTCCTTTATTAAAGTAACAGAAGTTAAACAAAGAGTTAAAATTTTTCTGAAATATGTTTTCAAATCATCTGTAAAAGAATCTTGATGATATTTTATCAAACACTTGTATCAGGTTATCCTTATCCAATGTAAAATTTTTGATGCTGGCTATGATAATTCATATAATTCAAAGCATTGTACATCTTAAATTCCCAGAACATGCATTACTTTGTCCACTTACATAGTGCCAGATATTAAAATTAAATAAGAGATGGTGTTCCTCTATACAACTGCAAGAAAACAATGTATCATCCCATACATCGTAGTTGGCTAAAAGGAGAAGCTACATTATATAGAAGACTAGCATTAGAAATACTTGATGAAAAGGGAAGAATCTGGAAGTTTTAAAACGATGTGACAGAGCAGTTTGATTGTGTCAGCTTCGCTTGCTTCAGACCCGCCTGGGGATTAGTGGAGTGCACTCTTAGTGTTTTTAGGTGTGTCATGGAAGCATAAACTTGGGTGCTCCCTTGGCCTGTGGCCCCTTTTCTTTGGCTTTGTTGCCTGCTTCTCTCCGCAGACATAGAAAGTAAGAATGCCCAGTCTACCGTGCCCTTCTGCTGTGATGCTTTCCCTAGGAGCAAGCGAGCTGCAGACCCAAACCCCTGAGACTGCGAGCCAAGCTACACACGCTTCCTGTACGTGCAACCGTTGTGTCTCAGTGGTGGGAAAACTGACTAAAGCAGAAAATTAATCCTGGAGAAGTGGGGTCATTTCTGTGACTTCTTCGAACCCTATGATTTAAAAGACTTTGAAACTGGTTTGGGGATGGAGATGTTGGGCAGATAGGTCCTAGAACACTGTACGCTGTGCTTGGTGGGTGGTGCTGCTAGAGTTTGGAAGACCAGAATGTTGATTGGATGATAAATA
This sequence comes from Dolichotis patagonum, assembly GCA_004027295.1. Taxonomy (NCBI): domain Eukaryota; kingdom Metazoa; phylum Chordata; class Mammalia; order Rodentia; family Caviidae; genus Dolichotis; species Dolichotis patagonum. Next base: position 39,176 of record PVJX010001912.1, on the reverse strand, counting down.
ATAAAATCCAGCTTCACAAAATTTCAGATGAGAATGAGGACCCTGTCAGTAAGTGTACGAGAGGCCCCATGTCTTACACAGCGGCAAAACCTTTGCTTCCATTTTTTCCAAGTTCTAAGACTTTGCAGAAAGCTGAGATTAAAGATGGTGGAATAAGTCATTGGAAGAGGAAATTTCAAGGTGGTCCAAAGTACAGGGTGTGGCAGAGCATGGTTGGTTACTTTTAGCCAGATTTATAGTGACAATAAGGGGAAAAATCAGAGCACACAAATTAGAAAAGCTTAAATTTTGTCCTCAAAGGAATTATGTGCAAATTTGCGGCCACTAAGGATAGTCACCAAAGATGTTAGCAATGTTAAACACAACCAGGTATTTTGTGCAGTGGCAAGAAGAAACACTCCTTGGGAGCATCTTGGGAATTTGCAAGATCCCACCCGTCACAGGCTGAAAGGTGCAGAAAAAGAGTCCCTGGTACCACTGAGCAGGAAGGGCCTTTTAGGAGATTCTTCCCCGGGATTTGTTTCACGGTGCTCAGTTACTCAGAGTCCTGCTCACCCAGGGACCATATGGACCTGGACACTGTGTGAGCTGACCCAGGAAGACCATGGCACCTTCCATGAAATGATGGTTTTACTGGTAGGCAGAGGCAAAGAGGTTTATTATCATGGCAGCTTCCACCCAGACTTTTAAAAGAAAGACTAGCAGGCCAGGCAATGTACCCCTGAGAAGGTGGTGTTTGACATTTGGGGCATAAATCTAAAGTTCCTGGGGGAGACCCCAGCAAGTTGGAGATGCCAGGATCATTAGATGTCTGCCAAGTAAAGCTTCAGGAAGTGAGTGGGGCCAGAGCAAGAGAGAGGCTATGTGTCTGCAGCTAACAAGACCATAGTGACGGTGCCACCCTTGCCTTGTGGAACACACATGTCACCATCATGCACTGAATGATGGACACAGAGCTACACGACTTACTGTTTTCCCTGCTGGGGTTTGGTCTTGTTTTGGACCAGTTCTTTTCTGTCTTCCTATTTCATCCTTTATGAATGAGAACATTTTCCCTTCCCCACTCTGTGTTTGGATTATGTAACTTGGTTTATGTTTTTGTTTTGTTTTACTTTTACAGGAGTGTCTATCTAAGAGTTTGCCTTGAGTCTCAGAGAAGACTTTAAATTGAACTCTTTAGCAATGGTAGGACTGTTCAGACTCTGGAAAGGACTTACGGTGTTTCTACTGTATACAGGATAGTTGTATCATGTTAAGCAGAATTGCAGCCTTGTGTTTATTTTGGATCTTAAGTGTAATTTATGGACTTGTGTCTGGGGGTTGGAGGGTTGGAGTGCACAGGCTGAATTTCACTTGATTGATTCGTGAGGTGCCCAGGGAATTAGGCAAGTGCATTCTGAGATGTGCCTTAAGAGGTCGTATCTCCATCTTTGCTGTATCTGCCCCCAACCCCATTCTTTCTGGCCCTGTCCGGCTGCTCTGCTTCCTGGCTGCCATGAACCGACACACTTTCTTCTGCCATGTGCTTTTGCCCTCTTTCCTCATTATGCTCCCTTGGATAACAAGGAAAATGTGCATGTGTGTGTGAGTATGTGTGTGTGTGTGTGTGTATCATACACACAAAGGTGGAGGGGAAAGACAGAAGAATGGAGAGACAGAGACAGAGACTGAAAAGGGAGAATTGTCGTGGCTCCTACTTAGCTGTCCCCCAAAGCCGCATGCACTCCTGTGTGGGGCTTTTGGAGCTGCCTGTGTGGTACTGGGCTGTGTGGTACTGGGGTTAAGGATGTGTAGTTCTCAATTAGACCACTGATTGGAACTATGTAGTTCTACCTGTGGGTGAGTGGATTTCCTGAAGACCAACCCTGGGTGGAGGTATCATCAAGCAAAAGGCTTGCAGCCTGGATGAGATGAGAGGGAGAGGCAGGCTTGCTGCTTGCTGTGCTGGCTGCTTCTCTGCTTCCTGGGCTCTCTCTCCTCTGTGATGCTCCTGTTCCATGCTGCTGTGCCTTGGAACCAGCTGACTATAGGTTGAAATCTCTGAAAACTGTGAGCTGAAATATTTTCCGGCCCTCACTTGTGGGTGTCAGGTATCGTGTCCCAGCAATGAGAAAAGAACCAATAAAAGAATGTGTAGTTGATTTACTAGAGATCATAACCTTTCCTTAAATATTCAAGAATAATAATAAATTACATTTTCAAAACTTACACTAATGATGCTGACATCGGATATGGAAAATCAACTCCTTGCATTATGGAAACAATAAGTACATCATAGTATAGCTTCCTAATAAATGGACTTGATATGCATTGAGAATTTATTATGCAAATATGAAGGCAAGGATTCTTGTGTCTTGTCAAAATATTTTTTGTATAAAATATTTACTTTTTTACTCTGCAAAACACAGTCATTTGGGGGATAATTTTCACTCAGAATTATTCCAACATATAAAGCATGCTGTGATGCGAGTGTGTGCTTCACATCCCACACCCTGGAGCTTGGTTTGAGCATGAGGATGCTGAGAGCAGGAGAAACGTGTGCAAGATGGATCTGGTGGAAGATAATTAGGTTACGCTGGCTTCAGCCTCCTGGATGAATTAAGAAGTGGGCTGGCTCTCTGTCCCATGAAAGCAAGAAACTATGAAACGAAATCACTCCACTTGCTCAGTCTTTTCTGCATGTGGCCATTTCCCTTGTCCCTTCTTTGCTGTGCTGTGACACACTGGGGATGGGAGTCTTGAAGACACACTGAGCATAGGAAAAAAGTGACAGCACCACAAAACCTAGAGCCTGCCCACAAGTGCTCAGACACTGTACCTCATAACAGGTGCGAGGACTAGAACTTCAGTTCTTATTATTTTTCAAATTATTTTGAAAAGAGATTACATTAAAATGAACTGCCAGTGTAGACTTTTTATAAGGAGTGTGTGTGTGTGTGTGTGTGTGTGTATTTGCAATGTCACACAGAAGCAGTGGAGTTGTTTGAAACTATCTGTCCTATTTACAAAGCCAAGTAGAAGATATTCATGCAAGACAACAAATATTAATCTATGCTATACACTAAGAAAATACACCAACATAGCTTTCACAAACTAATAAGGATTTAGAGCCTATTACTGTAATCAAACCTTCTGATTCAATTAGTTCCATTGTAATTGAAGGGATGTGCAACCATTTAAAAATCACTCACATTCACTCTCCATGTCTTTCCTTGCCAAGTGACTGTTAATAATTGCTACCTCTTAAGTGAGATGAAATGCTATATTCCCTAACAGTTTAAATTTTAAAATTTATTTTTCTGTACTCTTCTAAGATAACAGCTTTCATCCAAATCATTAAATTAAACTTTAAGTTATGGAAGCGTTCGTGAAACAACAAATCTGCATTCAGCACCTTCCCTTCCTGCATTACTGCATGGCATGGTGTCACAGTCTCTCTGTAAACTAAGATATACTGTGAAACTTAGCTATCTGTTTATTGATGAATCACATCTTCATTTAACCACAATTAGAAACAGAATAAATTGTAGCTGCTTCAAATTCTGTTAGCTCATGAAGATGTACTTGAATGTCAAAATATATTCATAGGACAAGAAAAAAATAGCATAAGTAATTTAATTGAGCTGAATTTTTATATTTCACTAATGGGTATAATCACTGTTCCACTGACAGCATAAGTCATTTTGTGCACAGCGAGAAGCCACTGGAAAACTTACTTCATCGTTACATGCCACGGTGGTACTGAGCTGCCCATACATCCACCTTCTACTTCATAGCTTTCTTTAAGAACTATTTATCTTCCGGCAAATTCCAAAGCACAAATTGTTACACCCTTAAAATTAATTTTCCTGACACAAAATTGCACTCCCTTCAGTCTTCCCTAGTATGTAATTCTACTTTACAAACCCTCTGGAAACACACACAATACACTATTTTTCCTAATTTTTCTTCCAGCAGAATGGAGTTCAAACATTTATGTTTAGAACTAAAGAAATGAAAAAATATGGATTCAACACGTTTTTCTAGAGCATTGAGAGCACCAGTGTGAGGGTTCGTAGCAGAGACTCTGGAAACAGCAGGTTGTTTTCCAGGTCAGGCTCTGGCGTTGACTTTAGGCCGAGTTATTTTGTACCATTGCAACTTGAGGACCCTTTTATAAAAGGGATGGATTTATATAGATATAGAAGAAATACATATAGGTATCTGTATATTTGTCTGTCATTAATCCCTTATCTAAAACTCTTGGGTCTGATGAATTCTGTAGTTCAGAACTTTTATCATTTGAAAGGTACAATGATGCATATACCATGAAAGATGTACATATCACTAAGGGATCTAGAAATGCACTCTAATAAAAACAATAGTTCTTCAGTGAGACAAATACACATTCCCATCAAGAAGTGTTACAGGCAGCTGAGTTGTATAGCAATACTAACCTGCCAGGCAGGGCTGGGCCTCTGAAGGAGCCAGTGCAGAAGGCCAGATACCTTGCAACCTTGGAGGAGACAATCACCCCTGCTGCGGGCCAGATCTCAATGCAGAAGGCAAAGCAAATACAACGATACCCTAAGTATAAACATCAGGGATTAAGATTCTAAATAGGCATGGATCATCTTGAGAAAGCCAGAAGGAGCCATTAACTCAACCCCTTACCAGCAAAGGCCCAAATTTTTATTCATGCCTGCTTGCTACAGTGATTGGCCTCCTCATTTGATCCCAATTTAATCAATTTTATCTGAGCATAAAATTGGATGACCATAGTTCTGTCCCATCTAATGACCGTCTGCCTTGTGCATAAAATTGGATGACCATAGTTCTGTCCCATCTAATGACCGTCTGCCTTGTGAGTTTCCATTTTTCACCATTTTGGACCATCGCACCTTATAGTTTTACTGTACAAAAGTCCCTAGAAAAGACAGAGTCTTAGGCAACCTGCTAGGGACCCCTTCTGTCTCTCTCTGTCTTTCTCTCAATAAATATATTCTGCTCTTAACTTTCATTGTTCCTAAAATTCATTCTTTGATTTTAGAGAACATAAACTTGTACCAGACATGTATTAGGTTGGGAGTTTCTTTCCTGTATATCAGAAGGACAGGTCAGGACCACAGGCAGCAGCATACTAATTCAGAGCAGTTTTACACATTCTTACTGTGAGAGGACTTTTGGTTTTCAGGTCTGAGAGCACGAAACCGTGGAGTGATTGTAAGTCAGCTATAGTATTTGGAATGTTAAGTTAGTTATGATGTATTCAACCTTTGAAACAATGGCAGGAATCAGTGATCATTCAGTAGATTTCATCCCCTACTTTTTATTTCTACCCTTTTGCTAATAAGGGTGAACCACAGTTCTGAAACCACCAGTCATCCCTATTGCGTCACTCACATTCCCATACGTTGATCCTTGACTTGTCTTTATGTCATCGCGTTTCTTGTCTAGGGCCCATGATTCACCAAGTTTCTAAGGCCAATATTGACTCTACTTGATTCATAAAGAATTCTTAAAAATTCCACACTGTGACTTCCCCTCCTCTAACTCCAAAACAATTACTGAGTAAAATTTCCTCTTCATAATCAAATGTACATGTTTTTCTTCAGACTTGACAATCTGTCAGTATTCATCTCTTATACTTCAACTTGTCTGTCCATGGATGTGCTTTTTTTATTATTTAAATTCATAGACTTATAAATCACCATTTAAGACTCTAATTAATTGATTTTTAGTATATTCACCAAATTTTGCAGCCATTCTTATTGGAGACACTGAAAATAGCCTTCAGAAAGAACCACTGCACACAGTAGTACTCACATTCCCAAACCCACCTCCTCCCAGCTGCTGACTCCACTCATCTACCTGCCGTCACTATGAAATTATAGGATACAAAATCTTGCCTGTCTAGCTTCCTTTATAATGCTTTAAAGGTTTTTCCCATGTTATCGTTATGTATGAGTATTACATTCCTTTTGAAAGCCTAATATTATTTCATTCTTTGAATATACTAATATCATTTATTTATTTATAGTTACTGAATATTTAGGCTCTATTTTTGGGTACTATGAGTAATGTAGCAACACACATCCAAGAACAACCTTCAGTGTAGAATGTTTTTGTAGAAGACTTGGGTGTATATGCAGGAGTGGAATTGTTGCATCATATGGTAATGATGTGTTTATCATTTAAAGAACTCTGAAATTACTTTCCAAAGCCGAGGCACTGTTTTGTATTGTGATCAACAATGCATAAAGTTTCCTATTTCTCTACATCCTTGCCAACATTTGTTATTGTACTTCTTTTTAATTATAGTCCTGTTACTAGGTGGGGAGTAAAACATCATTGTGGCTTGATTTTCATTTCCTCGAGGACTAATATGCTGGAGCGTCTTTTCACATGCTTATTGTCCATTTGCATATCTTCCTTGAAGAAATGTCTATGCAAATCCTTTGCCCACATTTAAATGGCTTTCTTATCTTTTCATCATTTGAACCGTTAGAGTTATTTGTATTATTCTCAGCACCTCCCTTATCAGAAAGAGGACTGACGTATATTTTCTGCCATTCTCTGTGCTGTCTTTTCATACTGTTGATGGTGTAATTTGCAGCACAAAAGTTTTAAATTTTGATAAATCCAATCTATCATTTTTTTCTCCTGTCACTTATACTTTTGGTTTCATATTTTAGAAGCTATTACCTAACAAAAGATAATGAAGTTTTGTTTCTGTGCTATATTCTAAGAGTTTTATATATTTCCCTCTTGCATTTAGGTCCCAAACATGCTTTGCAGCATGTTTTGTGCACCGTGTTAGACAGGGACGCCAGCTGTACGTGGGCACATAAATACCCAGTAGGTCCAGCATCACTTGTTGAGAAGACCACTTTTTCTCGCTGAGTTTTCCTTGGAACACTAGTCCAAAGTCACTTCACCATGCAGATAAGGGTTATTTTTGTCTAGTCTTTCAATTGCATTCCGTGTATGGGTTTATCCTTCTGCCCATGACATCCTGCTCTGATTACTGTACCTATGCAGAAAGATTAGAAACCAGGAAATATGAGTCCTGCAATTCTGTCCTCTTTCAAAATTATTTTAATAATTCAGAGGCCCTTAAATTTTTGTTTAGACTGAAGTGAGAAAGAATCTAGAAATCTGGTGAGAGGTCCATTGACAAGCTAACAGGAAGCAAAACCAAAGACCCAGTGATAGACTGAGAGGGAAAATGTCCCAGCATGACTCCTACACTTCTGTGTTAGTCCATGGGTTTTGGAAAGTGGGAAACTTACTGACTGATGGGAAATTTACTAAAATACATCTGTTGAGAGTCAGATCTGGAAGTGTTTGGAAGTCCAAGAACCAGAGAAGATAGAAAGGATCCTAGCTTCTTAAGTAGAATGAGTCAATAATATCATCTACACACTAATCTCTTCAGTTTACTTAAGTAGAAGAAAGAAGAAGAAAAAGATAGGTCTTTCCAGCAGTAGGAGAGGACCCAAGTAGCCAAAGTGTAGTCAAAATCAAGCAATCTAACTTGAAAAGATCCAATAGTTAATGCCCCCATGTAACTCAAGAATAAAGCAGGTAAGAGATAAATAAAACCCTTTGGAAATTTTTTTCCCAACAGTGAACTACCAGCCAGAATCTAAATAGACAAGGAAAGCTTGAAACAAATTAAAGACACAAGATTCCATGCATTTCCAGGAAGGGAGCTGGCTGGTTCTCCTTCCCCCACTTCTGGGGCAGCTTCTGGCCCAAGGGAATGAAAGGTCTGTCCTTGGCAGTCGCTGGAACAATCTACTGCAGAGACCCTGCCTGTGTTCTTGGACTGAAGACAGGTCCATGAATCCACGGGGTCCCCACAGGGATAAAGAGCAGCAGTTTTTCTCTTGCTGGAGGGAGTCGAACACATTGCTAGTGTAGTATTCCAAATGTGCTATTGCTTTTTATTTACTATGAGAATTCTAAATATTTTAACCTCAGTGGAATGAAAAACTGTAGTAGGAAGGGAAATGAATCAAGTTCAGATGTATGAACATATTAGCTTTCTAGTGTAAATATCTGAAAGAGAAGGATCCAAAGTGTACAATAGATATTGTGAAAGTGAAAGGAGAGGAGATTGTTCAAAAGGAAACAACAACTGGGATGAGGGAAAGGAGAAAAGAAGGAAGGGAAAAGAAAACACCACACACACACACACACATATAAATATACGTATATGTATGTATGTGTGTATATATATCTATATATATAGTAGTTATACTGTTAATCTCTGTTAATTCATCGAAAAGAACAGTTTGTGCTTTCATTTTTTGATCATGTTTTCATGCCTAGAACTACTTTGAAGACAACAATGCATGATATATCAACCATTGTTAATCTCCTATTATGTTGTTTTGAAATTCTGTATCATTATTTTTGCTTTTTTTCTTTTAAAAAATCCTAGAAAATGTAATTTTCCATAAATATTTGAATAATATGCCATTTTTTGTAATGACATATACTACTTTGATTTTTATAATTTGTGAATTACTGATATATGAGTAATTCTGACCATATACATGTATCTTTACTATATATCTTTTATATATATATGTATATATATACATATAGATATATCTTTAATTCAATTTGAGTTGATTTTTGTGTTTAGTGAGAGAAGATCTGCTTGATTCTTCTCTGTGTGGATATTCAATTTTTCCAGCATCATTTATTGAAAAGAATAAACACAATTCTGTCCTTTCTGGTTGGTGTGCTCCAGCCATTCTTTGTTGAATAATCAGTTGGCTGGGAGGTGTGGGTTGACTCCCAGGCCCTTGATTCTGTTCCATTTTCACACATGTCTGCTTTATGCCCATAGAAGCCTGTATTCATTACTAGAAACTTACAGAATATTTGTAATTGGGCAGTGCAATGTCTCCTAGTTCTTTGTAGTTAAGATGCCTTTGGATTGTTGTGTCTTTTTGTAGTAACATACACAATATTTTCCTAGTTCTGTGATGTTTTGATAATTACATTGTGTCTATATATTGTCTTCTATATTATGGACATTTTAACAGTGTTCACTCTGCTAACACAGGCCCATGGAATGCATCTCAATTTTTTCATGTTCTTTTAATTCCTTTCAATGGCATCTTAAATTTTTATCGTAGAGATCTTTAATTTTGTTTGGTTAAGATTATCTTAAGGCTTTTGCTTTGCTGCTGTTCTAAAGGGGATTGCTTTCTTGCTTTCTGTTTCAGATAATTTGCTATCTGCATGTACCAAAGCCACTGATGGTTTTCATTTTTATGTCCTACAATTTTCCTAAATTCGCTTATTAGTTTTAATATTCTCTTTAGTAGAGTCTCTGGTTTTTCCTACATGTCATATCACTTCATCTGCAAACAGTGACAATTTGACTTATTCTTTTCAACTTAGATGCTTTTTATTTCTTTGACTTGCGATTATTCTAGTGAAAACTACAAGAACTATGCTGAATAAAAAAAGTGGTGAACCTGGGCATCTGACTGTGTAATTTATATTTAAAGTTTCTAAATGATACAGAATGCTTTATAATGCTTACAACAAATGGTATTACATCAGCCCACATTGTCAGTGTTTTCACGTATTTCCTGCTAATGATTTTTAACATGATGATTCTTCACTTCTTAGTTCTATCAGATGCACTTTTGGATATCTCTTACAGATTTCCAGGTGATACAGGGTTGAAATTCATCTGGAATGTAATTGTGCTGATTTTCAAACATGCTCCTTTTTAATGCATTTTTATGTCTTTTCATTAAAGGTCTACAGAACTGCATTTTTTGTAGTGTATTGTGTCAGGTGGGACATAAAACGTAATTTTTAGAATATTTGAGTATTTTAACTGAGTAAGTGTGCCTTTGAGAATAAGGGGTAGGATGAATGCCTTCAAATGTACTCAGTTTAAAGTATGTGGCCACAGCAGTAAACAGGAGATGTTATGGAAAGGATAATTTTCTAACTCATTTAGAAGATAAACCGACATAGCAAGTAGGTAGAGTGGGATGGAAAGTGGCCCATCAGAACAGCAGAAGTTAGGGGCAAAGTACTTTGGGTCAAAATTTAAAACCTGTAGAGACATTTTGAATGTTAAGAAATTTCAATATGTATATTAAAATTTTTTCTTTTTAAAATTATTATTACTTTTTTATCGGTACCAGGGATCGAGCTCATGACCACACACTTGCAAGGCAGGTGCTTATGCCGCTGAGCTAAATCCCCCGCCCTTTAATATGTATATTAAGCTAAAGAAAAATATGAAAAATGTACATACATCATTCAAAATTCAGTTTACCAATTAATTTCATTTACTAATTAACTTTGAAAGCAGCAGTTACTTTAGAGCATCAGTAATATCTATCATTTATTTAAAAAATAAATGTGTCTGAATGGAACATATTGGAAGTAGACAAGTGGCTGGAAAAGACAGCCATGTAGGACATACTGCAAGTGTGAGGGCAAATGATCCCAGTCGCCTCAACCTGCGTCAGCTTCTCCTGCTGAAACCCACCCAAGAGCACAGCAGTCGCTGCGAGATGACTTCTCAGAATTGACGAGAAATACCACAAATTTACCATGGCTCACCAAGTTCATATATAGGGATCTCTTTACATTCATTACCAAGGCTCACACACACAGACTTGCTTTATGGAAAGGTGCAATATGCTTGATCACTTCCTTCACAATCCCTTTTGAATATTTTTTTTGTTTTTAAAGAGAAAAAATGCACAGAAAAGAAAAACAAAAAACAAGAGACATGCAAACAACAACTCCAAGAACGACAAAAAAACCAAAACAATAACAATATAGGCTTCCAAAACAAGAAGACAGGGATTTAACAATGTTTGCAATAGTGCATATTGTTGTCTCCAAAACAGTTGCTTAGATTACCAGATACAGACATGCAAATTGATCTAATGATGAGTATTAACTGTTATTTTCCAAGAACTAATAGAATTAGTAGTATAATCATCCTAGGTATTCTATGTATATATAAATAAATTTATATCTTTTTTCTTTTTCCTTCCTTTCCTCCTTTCCTCTGTCCTAGTTATTTTTCCCTTTGAACAGCTTCTTACCCTTTCACACGTATTGTAGATTTTGGGTCCTATTTGCTCTTTAGGCTTCTCACACTAGGGAGACAGTATGGTTTTTACACATGTGAGTCTGACTTATTTCACTTATGAGTATGGTCCCGAGTCTCACAGTCTCAGTGATAGGAGAGGATGGTAAATGTTGACAAACATTTACGGAAAGAAGTGATGACTGACGTACGAGCAATACAACAGGAAAACCACAAAACCCAGAAAACAGAAAACCCCAACATACAGTAGCTAAAAAGAGTGACAGCTAATGTCGTTATACTCAAGAGCCACATAAACAATGATTTTGCACAAGTTTCAAAATATTGCACTTAGATAAGAAAAGAAAATCTCAAGCATTTCTTGTGAAGGTGGAGATATGTCTCATCCTAACTGATGGAAAACTATCCTGCCATCACCAATCCTTGAAATATTATCCAGCTGTATGGGATTTTGCTAAATGATGAACAGAAATAGAGTGATTCTTGTTGGTTGGTTTAGGTAGTAAAATACTTACTTTCAATTAACAAATCCATCACAAGACACAACCTTTGGCCCCAGAGTGGTTAGATATAAATTTCTAGCTTTGCCTTTTTTGTGTTTTTTACTTATCTGTATCATTAGAAAATGTAGAAAACTAAACTATTACACTGGGTTATTATGGGAGTTAACCCATGGAGTACAAACCTTAACCTCCATAAATTGTTTAAGTAATGTGCTTTCTTTCTTTCTTTCTTTCTTTCTTTCTTTCTTTCTTTCTTTCTCCTTTCTTTCTTTCTTTCTTTCTTTCTTTCTTTCTTTCTTTCTTTCTTTTCTTTTTTCCCTTTCCCTTGCTTTTTTTCACCTAAAAATGTTAGGAAAACTAGCTTTCCTAAAATAGAAAAAAGTACTTAATATTTAACCCTGTTAAAAATGTAAATGACTTCTCTGTGAGATAATCCAGCCTCACCATTCTGGAAAACAAATAACAATCATTAAGCACAGCAGCGTTTATGGAAATGAATGATTTATGGTGAGTCATTAAGAATGAATATCACGCAGACGTGTTCATTACACACACTGGCATTGAGCACTCTAGCCTTCCAGACTGTGTTCTAGTGAGCTGCTTCTCTAAGTTTTCTGGACAGCGTGCCTGACCCAATTTGTACACTTTGCAATACTTCCTAAGATAAGACTTTAAAGTTTTTAAGGGGCTAATCAGGGTGAAAAGATAGAGGAGAACTGTGGAGTGTGACTATACACAATAATGGAGAGATAAGCATACTTTAAGGGGTATTTTAAAGGAAATTTTAGCTGTTTCTTGGAATATTTAGAATACTTCAGGTGAGAGATGGATAAAGAGAGGGACTTGACAAGCAGTAAAAGAAAGAAATGTGGACACAAGAACATAAAGGGACCTATGTATTTTTGGTTGTGAAACACACATGCATATACACAAACTCACATCAACAAATTAGGTGTTAAAAAGGGTCTTTCAAGAAACAAATCTGAGTTGTGGGGTACAAACCCTTTGCTGGTGTGTTTTCCAAATCCATTAAACACTCTAGAAGATGGCTTCCAAGCTTTTTCAGTGTGTCTAACTTGTAAACCACGCATGTCAGAAGTAAGAAAAGAACAATAATTTCTTCAAAAAGGTTGGATGGAGTTTTCATAGAAGACTTAGGAAAGAGGAACAAATGACAACCTGGATATTTTATACTTTAATAGTTTCACAAAACTAGAGAGAATAACCCTGAAATTATCAGTGCAGCCTCTGTCACCAGTGTGTACTCATCACATTTATTGCTTAAAATACAAAGGTAAAGAAAAAGTCAACATCACTGGTAACCATTTGCTTATGTTAGTTCCTTATAGCTTATTTTAAATTTTTAAGACTCATAGGTAATTCCCTAAATATGTATTCAGCAGTAAAATATTATCCCCACTATTATTAACAAAAATTTTATGTACATGACCCTTTTATTTTATAGTTTTCTTGAGTACCTGCAAAGATGATCACCAAGCCTCACACAGAATGTGCAAATCCTTTATCTCAGACATATTTCTACAGTATTTCTTGGTAATCCACATTTTAAAGTCACAATCCTAGCAAGAGTCATCTAGCTTAGGGATTCATTATCAACATTTCACTGGCTTGTATTATAACCACTGTACCTCGTCACGCCAAAACTGCAAGCACAAGCAATTCCAGAGTCTCCTCCTAGGTTGGGTTAGATGACACAGTAACCAGGAGGCCGATCACTGTTCTCTAACTCCAGCAACTTCGCTGGTCTGACGGAGTCTGTGGAAAAGTCACAGAATACACCGTTTCATCGCATATTGCATAATCATTTATGGAGACACACTGTGCTTTTGACATCAACCTCCAAGTTATTCAAACAAACCAGTGAACCCTTTTACAGAAATTGCTCCAATTGCTGTTCAACGTTTATTTCCCTGAGTTGCAAGATTATTTCCATGTGCATATCTAAAATACCTTTACTGTTACAAAGTTTAAGTCGCACAAAATGAAGTGTATGGATGCTTTCCGTCGAATGACTTCTTAGAGTCAGCAGATTTAGTGACTTTCAGAAATGAAAGCTTTAAACCTGGTGACTTAATTATTTAATATGCGTACCCCTAAAGGATTCTGTTGGTCAGATAAGTTCCCTATGATTCCTCCAGTTTATTCTGTGTTGTCTTCCAATGCACTCCATGGAAATATGTCTTGCTTTCATAATTAGCAATAAAGTGGGGCTTTTCTTGAATAACAAATGGAGGCATACATATAAAATTGCTGTCAATACTGCTGATTACTCTTATGAAACGTTTTATGAGATTCATCCATGCATGGTAGTTCAGTAGGTTTCATACTGGATGGAGAGACACCAATGTGACGATGACCTTCTGGCTGTCCAGTGCTCTCTCCTGTCCCCAGCACCACTGACCTGTTACTCTCAGCCTTTACCAGTGTTTGGTGTCCGAGGTCTTAATGAATTTCAGCTCATGGCACCTGATCAAGCATTTCCATGATGACTCACCATTTCTAGTTACCAAGGGACTAGTCATTCCTTTTTCTTCTGTTGCTGGCTTTGTCCTGGTGTTCGTATGTGTCTTAAGGCTCATGGTTCACTGCCAAATTCTATTGCACTGACTGGTTAGAAGACACACAGCTACTTCATGTATTTCAAAAGAAAATCTCTAGTATGTGGATAATCGTTGTCTAATTGTGAATAATTTTTTCTGTTGGTAACTAATATAACAACTCTGTTAATTGTGACATTTTTAATGGATATGGTGAGATGATTCTTGTTTTTACATAATGAAAAGCAGTTTTAGATTTCAAGAAAATTTGAATGGAAATACAGTTCCATATATTTCTTCACCCCCAATATTATGGGAGTACTGTCTCCCATTCTTTTTGAGATGTGAAAGTTAGGTAAAAATATCTTTGTCCAGATTCTGATGAACTAATCAAGTAATCTCTTGGTTCAGCTAAGAATGCACAAAATTTGCACTCAGATTGGAATTTAGTATGCTATACCCTTGATATTGGCCCATGGAAAAGTGTAAAAACTAGTTTTATTTATAATTTACATGACAATAACCAAAACTTAATATAAGATTAATAGTTTTTTTGGTTTTGTTATGTATCCAAATAAGTACTCATTTTGAATAAAAAAATCTTAGAAAGAATAAATGCTAAAATTCAGGCATTGGACTGTGTCTTTATTTTTTAAAATGAAAATTATGAAATAATAGTCTGGACATATACAGAACTATGTATGTGAAAGCTAAGCTTGATTGTCAGTTTGGTTGGCCTGAGATTGTGGTAAAGCACTTTTCTGCTCATGTCTGGGTGGATCACTGGGGCCTGGTCTGGGGGCTCCCTGGCATTTTTGCCTCTGGGGATCTTCCCCTGGGTCCTGCTTCCCAGGCTGCGTGCAGTGAGCACCATGCCCTTCTTCCATGTTGTTTCTGCCTAGGAGTCAGCCAACTTTGCACTGAGCCTCTCAAACCAATACCCAAAGCTAATGTCTCTTCCTTAAGCTTCAGATGGAAGGCAGGCAAATAAATAGAAAGCTTTATACATAATAAAATGTGTTTATATTTAATATAACGGTTTAAAATTTTTTTCTTTTATATTAAGAAAACAGTAGCACATGGCAAAAGGGAGAAAACAACATTGACAGTATTGATGTGTACAATACATTGATGCTTAAACTGATTGCAAGGCTAACAGAAGTCAGAAGAATGATGAGCCCAAAATATCATAATAGTCATATGATTATTAGTAAGACATAATTTTATTTCACAGAATTCTGTGGCCACAGTTTATTCTTACTTGAGACACTATCAGAGAACTTATTTATGCTATTTCAATTTCAAACCAATATGTGCTGGAGTAATATTAATGAACTTAAAGTTTGCCTCTTGGTATTCACAGAGATGTTTAGGTACTACATTAATTAGTGATATCAAAGAGCTATTTGGGTAGTGGGCTGTTGTAAGGGGCAATAGGTTCTTTATTTAGGTAGCCAAACTTCTCTCAAAGATGATATGACAGGATTGTGTTAATTGGGAAAGTCCTTGAAGAAAAATTCAAGTTTTCTTCATATTCTTCTTTAACCCTTAGTATCCCCCCCAAAATATAATAAAACTATTTATCACCTGAATCTAGTTGAACATTTTAAATAGTATTTTAACTCAGTTGTGTAATAATTTATAGATATAAAAATAAAATAGTATCCAAAACAATATTATTAGAAATTTAATAATAAATTAAACTTAACAGGCTACCTCATACCATGTAAATTTTGCTTCTCCAAATATTAGAATGCAGATAGCCATTCATATTTTTAACAAAAATGTTTCTTATGAATAATTAACTGGTGGAGCACATCACAGTGCCTTTTTGGCTATAGAAATTTGTAATGTTCTTATCTAAGGCAGTTTCAAACCCCGTTATCTGAGAAGGCACAGGGTGAGATTTCACTTTGGAGATGGATTTCAGCACCACCAGTAGACGGCAGAGCTGCAGTTCATCTCTCATGGGTCCTCTGATTTGTCTAATTCTGGCTGCCTTTGGAATGAATATTTTTTTGTTTGCTTATTACTGTGTGCAAAGGTGAAGATTCTGAATTCTAAGTTGTGCTCATGGAGACTTATGAATGGGCGTTTACAGTGGCTCTCAATTTGCCATCTGTCTTCTTAAATGATGCTCCAACAGCTCTGTCCATACCACTAACAGAGAGGCTGAGAAATGATGACCCACTCCACAGGGCATTCTCCTTCCGGAAGATGACAGTGGTCTTCCACGTTTTAATTCTTTGGTGCTTTTGATGGAATAATCAATGTTGACCTCAAGAGGACTCCTAGGGATGGGAGGAGAGAAGGAGGAAGAAGTGGAAGGGGAGGTAGAAAGGGTCGACATGTGATAGGGGCACATGCCCATTTCCCGCGAGGGAGACACTCATTATTACGACAAAGGTACGCTAATACGGTTCTTCAAAGCAATACTATAAAAGCACAATGCCATCTATGGAACAACATAGTGCTAAAATGTTCTAAGATATTAACAAAATAAACTTAGAACAGCCACACAATCCATTATACATTAATAAAATAATTCAGTGGATTATCATATAATTTTAAAACCAAATGAGAATTACTCTACTGTTAAATACATTTCATTGTTGTCATTTGTAGGATATTATCTAAACAAATAACAGAAGTCATGAAGTATCAATCCTTGTAAATAATTATAACTACTTTCACAATCTTAAAGCCTCCAATTTTACCAGGTGTGCTCATAGCATTTGTCTTAGCATTTGACTTCTAAATCCAGATATGCATATAAAAATAAGATAATTTTATATTTATTCAAAAGTAAAGTGAAGCTGAATCATGAATCTCTACTACAAGTTGCTGAGTTGTGAGCATAAAGTGACAGTCGCTGTGTGACATTCAGAAAACGTGCGGTAAGGGTCAGGACCTGAGGTACAGTGTGATGGCTTGCCTAATGTGCCACGCCAGAGCTTGTTTCCAGGACCCCAAAAATGAAACAGAAATGTGGTACCAATGCATTATAACAGATTTCTAGCAATACATTTTCAAAAATAAAATCTCACAACCAGACAATTGATTCATTTACCCAGGAAAAACTGGCGTCGGAGTGTGTGTTCCCTTGCAAACCATTGCAGTGCCTATCTGGGGAAGTACCGTAGAGATTCATGCATGAATCTCTGTTTTAGTTGTCGATCAGGGTATATCAAACTACCACAGGACTTTAAGACTTATAATAACTACCACACTGCTGGTCAGGACTTTATGAATCGAGAATTTGTAATCAGCAGAGCGGGCTTGGGCTGCAGTGCTAGCTACAAGGTAGCCCAGCCCCCCCCAGGCCTGGCATCCACAATGTCCGTGACTTCTCGGTCATCTTCCAGCATCTTTGCAGGGGTCTGAGTCTCTCACAAGGTGTGGGAGTCAGGAGAGTTTGACTCCCTGCACAACAGCTGAATCTGCCCAGGGTGATTGTTTTAAGAGAACCACATGGATCCTCAAGCTAGCAGCTGGAAGTCCTTCAGTGCTACTTTCACTGCGGCGACCACCTCAGGGTGTTTGCCCAGCACTTTCCCAGCAGTGGTGTAAAACCTCTCAGGGCCCCATCATGGTTAAACCCGGTGTTCGGTCATTGTATCTGTTTTCCAACAAAGGCACTCAAGCCGGCCTAGATCAAGGGGAATGAGATTCGACTTCTCAGTATTTGTGTCTCCTGCTTCTCAATGTTTGTTCAGTCTATTAAAATCTTTTATACAAAGCAAAATTATTGAGCTTTCTTTACTGTACATACCAAGCGAACAATTATGGCAACTACCTTGGTCTGAGGTTCAGATTCCCATAAGCGGAGGAGATCTAGGCACAGATAAGGCTCTCTGAGGCCAGGTCCACGGGGGTGGCTTTGTTCCACATGAACCGTGAGGTCAGCTGCGTGTGATTCCCACGCATAATAAGCTGAAACAGAAATGCAACAATGCCAGAGGTACTCCTAGTTTTTCATAAGCAGTAGAGGTACCAAACACTAATTCATAGCAGCTCTGACACTCAGGTAGAAACTTGTGTCCACAAGCTTGCCCAGGACTCAGAGGGCGTCTCTAAATGGCTCCCGTGGTTCTTGGGCACTGTCCTCTGGGCTCTTAGATTAGCTCTTTGAATCGTTCCCTATTTTCTTTAAGAAATAGGCCATGTTTACAACTGAACATCTTTACCCTTCCTCATCCCTACAGGTAGAGCATTGGGAACCAAACATCTCTTCCTTTGGAACTGACTCTTCATTTCAAACTAACCTGATTGATGTCCTTTAAAATTTGTCGTCTTTCTCTGTGTTAAATTAGTATCTCACTACACAAAAGTCACTTCTTTCCCAGATAGACTTTCCCTCATAGACTTCTCTGTTCCTTGGGCAGAATGTTATACTTAAGATGCCTACAAGCATTCAAGCATTTTGTTGACTTCAAAGGGTCTACTGAGCTTTCCGCTGACATTTAGAATACGCTTTTTGTCTAGTAGGAGTTTGCGATGCCTATCCGCAGGACTCCTACAGCTCTATGCGGCAATCACACACAATCTTTCTGAAGTCTCACTGAGAGGTTTTACAGCTGAAGTGCTGAGAGTTTTACCTGTGAAAGGGACCTTCCTGTAGACCCGGACTGGATGCGACAGGACCTCCTTGTTCTGTTTCACGTTCCACAACTTAAGTCACCCACAGTGAACACAGTCTGAAAATATTAAACGAAAAACTCTAGAAGTAAGTGCCTGGGCTTTAAAGTGCATGCTTTCCTGAGAATGGGGCCACATCTCACGCCATGCGGCTCCTATCCACCGGGGGTAGGAACCTTCCCTCTGTCCAGTGTCCCCACCCTTTTCCTGACGCCACCTGGCGGTCACTAAGCAACCTTCTCTGTTTCCAAACAGATCAACACCGTGTCACAGTAGGCCACTACGCCCTATTTTTATTTAGTAATAGTCCTGAAGTACGAAAATAATGATGCTGGCAACTTATAGTTCCCAAAAAGAAGCGGTACAGCGCTTCTTTTATGGAAAAAGGCAAAACTTTTTGAGTTAATGAGAAAAAGTCAGATGCTAAGGTTGCCAATATCAATAATAAAAACCAATCTACGAGTTTATGAAGAAGGAAAAAAATGTTATCCTAGCTTTTCTTTCAGAGCTCAAACTGCAAAAATTACAGCCACAGTGTGTGATAAGGACATATTTAAGATATAAAAGGGATTATGTTTGTGCTGGTATTTATAGGAAAACCACAGAATGTGTACGATTTGATCCCATCCACCTTTTAAGTCACTCATGGGCAAGTCTGACACATACCACTCACGAATAAGGAAAGAAGACGATTTTCCCCAAGCACAAAGAATTTCACCTGTGGAAGAGACACGATATAGCAAAATTTTTCCCCTTTGCGTGGCCTGAAAATTCACTTTTGTGTGTGTGATCCTAGTTTATCATGACAGCCAAAAGGAACAATTTAGCAGTCACAACTTTCTACCCAAACTCCCGAGGCAAATATTCAAACACACCAGAAAGGTTGCCAGACTGCACGCTCTTACCTCACAGGAATCATTTTCTTTAGCTTTCAGGACTGATTTCATCCATGTCCTCCAAGTCCTCAGTAACAACTTCCAGCTGCTTCCCGCTATGAGCTACCTCCTTCCCTCTTTCCCACTGCCAGGTGGGTAAAAAGGTCCGTGAGGGGAGAAGCCTCCCAATAAAGCAGTTGGTGTCTTCCTCATCTGTCAGTTATTTCTGAGAATGTATAATCTACAAAGTCTCACAGCAAGGGCTCTAGGGAATGAGACCAAGCACTTCTAGGTACCTAACTCCTAAATGATCGTGACCTGCAGTAGGTTCCTAGCAGGAAGATGTGCAGTAAAGTTGAAAGCACTTCAGCGGAGAAAGTTTTGGTATTTGTTTTCTGATGAATTTAGATTTGATACTACAAAGTTCAAGGCTAGGAAATACAGATCATCATGGAATTCATTTGAACTGCTCACAACAGTGTGTGTAAGAAACAGTGAATGTTTCCTTTTGGGTGTGTCAGAGGAATGAGAGGTAAGAGTAGTCCTGACTCAGAAATAAATGGAGCCGAGACCTTGAGGGTATCTCAGGCATGGAGAGTATGCCAGCCCGTGCAAAGCCCTGGCATCTGGCCCCAGAAAAAACAGAACGGGGCTACAGACCTCAGGGTGAAGATTTTAGCAATTTTCCTATAGGAAATGAGAGTGCATTACTGTGTTGCTATTGTTTCCATCATTTTTACAGTCACGAAGTGCAGTATATTTGACTTCCATTAGTTTTAAATTAAGGAGAATGTTAGGTTGAACCTGAGGTCCAGTGATGAGTGGAGGGTGTCAGGAGCTCTGGTTTTATTTCAGACATGGTGTCTGAGTACCTCACAGGGAACACTGGCTTTGAGAATGAGGAAACTCAGAAAATAATTCTGGTTTTCTTCCTGGGGATTTAACCCAGTACCTTCTCATTGAGCCCATTTTTATTTTGAGATGGACTTTCACCCAGGCAGGGCTTCAAATTGTGACCCTTCCTGAATCGGCCTCCCAGCACATTGGAATTGCAGGCGTGTGCCACCATGCTGAGTGTTCTGCTTCAGTTCTGTCTCCACTCAACAGCAAGGTCTGCTATGGGCTGTTCCCAAACCAGAGACCTTGAACTCTCGTGAGAGAAAAACTTTTGCAAGTAGAAGCACAAGCCTTATCATTATATGCAAATGCTTCAAAGCAAAACTGCCCAACAGATGAAGCCTCCTTTTCACCAGGATAGAGGGGAATCCAGTCTACCGCTACCTCAAATTATGCAATGGGTTTTCCACATCTGGGGAAACTACGGGGTCAACACATTGGAAGTGGAATTGGAGAGCCATGCCCTGAGAAGCCCTACCTCAGGGCCACTGCTTCTCCCCTTCCAGATCAGTATTTAGATAAAATATTAAACAAGCTTTCACTTCAACTCTTGGTCTCTTCCCCCCCCCCATTACCACCTCACTGTCCATCTAAATGAAAAATCACCCATGATTTTTCTAAAAACTGAAAGCAAATGTGTCTCATCAACCCAGCTGCCTGTTGTAAACCTGTAAATACGGAGTTGGTTTCAGAATATTTCTTGGATCTGAACACTGCAAAGTGAAAATTTCCTTATTTAGTTGTTCGTGAGTTTTGGAAAAAGTGGTGTTCAGATCAAGGAGATGGCAGTTGAGGTCTTCCAGAGGACACCAAAGTCTCCCACTGATGACAATCAAAATGTGGCATCGCTCTTGGTTTAACCTCAGTGTCCCAGTCACTCTCAGTGGGATAAATGTGATTAGTGAGGTCACCGAGTTGTACAGGGAGCTTGCTTTACGTTTGGAAGTATTGAAAGACAAGGGAATCTTAATGTACTTTAAGGCTGCCTAATAGAAGGAAATACATTTGTTTTTTGAAAGACTTCCTCTTTACTGGTGGTGCTTCAGGACCTATAATTCTCCTTTCTTCCTACTTTTCTTTCTTTCTTTTTTTTCTTTTTGCTTCAGGAATGAAACTCAGGGCTTTCACACAGAGGTACATCCCAAGCCCTTTTTGACCTTTTTATTTTCAGAAGGTTCTTACTGAGTCACTAAGTTGTGCAGACTGACTCAAACCTTTGATCCTGCTGCAGGCACCCAAATTGCTTGGGTTGCACCATTGTACCACTATGACGGAGCCTATAATTATCCTATGTAAAGAAAAAAAGACATTTTTATGGTTATCATGATGTGTGATAAACAGATCTTTACCAATTGATTGGTTTTAGATTTGACTCCTACCACCTATTTAAAACAATATCTGAAAAACTATTCATCTTTAACCTGCTAGGTCCGTGAACTCTTCTCATAAAATGCATAGATATGATATTTGAGGGTAGAAAAATGTCTCTATTATATTTGGCCTGGTACAAAAATAGAAATAAATATATGCTTATTTCCGATTACATAATAAAAACACAGCATTAAATCACAAGATATACAAAGAATGGGTTGTCATGAATTAAGTGATTTTTAAGATGAGAAGAGTTTATTTTAAGAACAGAATATCTCATTATTGTCATAAATAATTTTAGTATGTTTAGGGCTGTAAATATTAGTTTAAAACTATTTTATTGTATTTACCATTAAGTGCTGATATTTCCATGTTAATACATGAAAAGGAGAAGTAGAATGTAAATCCTGGTTACTGGAAGCTGGAAGGGTACCGTGGAGGGGAATTCGGGGACAGCAGTTAATGAGTACGCAGTAGCAATCAAATATGAGGGATGAATTCTGGTGTTCTGTTTCACAGGAAGTGATCATTGCTAACAATATTGTATCACCAAAAAAATGGAAGAGAGGACTTTGAATATTATCATCACTAACAAATAATAAATATTGGAGACGACAGACAATATATCTGGAGTTGATCAATACACAGTGTACAAAGGTAGCCGAACATCTCACCAAACCACATAGAGATGTATAACTATTGCTCTTCAATTAAACCAACAAAATTAAATGAACAAAGCTCCATTGAAAGAGGTCCCACCTGGTGAATAGGAGACTATTCGAGAATGAAAATAAGTCATGATTGGAATGAATTTCAACATATTGAATAAAGTGAGAATCCAAGATTCAAAGAGACTCAGAGAATTGATGCCCAGCTACCATGTGTGATCTTGGAATGAACCTACACCTTCTTAGCGTGTCATTATACTTTCTGTGGAGGTCACTTGGTAAAATATGAATGAGCCCCACAGGTCGCAGTATGAAATGAGTGTTAATTGCCTGTTTTTTAAAAAATACATTGTTGTCTAGTAATGTGAGCCGCTTTCCTTGTTCTTGGGAAATACAGACTGAAGTATTTAGGAATTAAGAAACATTATGTTTACAACTTGACTTGCAAATGGCTCGGGGAAGATGGTTCAGGAAAGAAATTGCTCCATCAGCCAAGGAGCAACATGGTGAGGATTAGGGTTCTGCTGCAGGCTGGGGGCTTCTTTGTATGAGTCCTGGAGGTTTCTCTGCAAGCAAGAAGTCTTTCAAAATGAAAAACAAAACTAATTAAAATAAGGATTATAATCAACTTTTACCTGATAGGTACAATTTGAATGGAATATTTCAAAAATTGATTTTCAGCTGTTTAAAAAGAATATAAATATTCTATATGTTCTTTTTTCCCCCTTTCAAATCTGTCATTTCTTAATATTAGCTTTCAAGTTTAAGCTACCTGGGAAACACTTGAATCCGAAATCTACCTGGATGTACCCCACCATTCTTCACCGCAGAAAACAAAGGAGCAAAACATGAAAATCAATGAAGCCCTGGAAATCATCCCAAATGATATTTAAAGAATGATAGAATTTGGAAAATAAAGTCAGAACTGATGCTTACTTGGCTAAGAATCTGGGGCTTGGAAATAAGAAATAAAAATGATCTAAGCCAAGTGACAAAGTATCTAAAACTAAATGAAACAGTACAAGCATGTGTAAGTGACATTTTTTGATGAGTGACATTTTAAGGAGAGTGGAAAATCACACTCTTTTTTAGAATGTAAGATAGATAAAAGGCTTAAGGTCTAATTACTCTTCAGAAGTACAAGGTACAGCCAGTCACCCTGACTTGCCCTAAGTGTGTTCATGGGGGTTTTTTTCTTCTTTTTTTTCCTCCTTGTCGCTCGGTTAAGCATAAATTCATAGACTTCCTGGGTAAGAGAGCTGGAGATGAGAGGCTGGTTGCCGGCACTTAGACCTGCCACTTCTTATCGGACCATCTGCTGTCACCTCAAAAAGCCAAGTCTGTGTAATCTTGGTAAACACACAAACCGTTCCTGCATTTAATTTTGGTTGGAAGGAAGTCCCCATTATGTGTATTGATTTTCAAGTGTCATTACCTTCCTCTGGCGAATCCTTGGTACCTAACAGCTCCTGCCTGCCTCCCTACCAACATGATATTGTCTTAATAGCGTTACTCCAAACCTCTTACATAAATGCTCAGCAAAGTTCGGGATCTTAGAAGGAAATCTCATTTGCATGAAAGCCTGCCTACGGGATGCATTCACCTTCTGGATTTAAGTAGCATTTGTCATCCGTGGTCCCAAATGTGCTAGAGCTGGCACTCAGCTAGCGATCAGCAGAAGCAGGATCGCTGGTGGCTGAGATTACCGCTGCCAATTCGAGGCTCTGAAAACTCTTGCCTGGGGCCGGCTTGGGCGTGGGACCTTGCAGCGGGTCTCTGCGTGTCCCAGAGTGCCGTGATGGGACCCTGTCCTAGGAAGGCGGGACAGATCCAGTCCTCACAGCTGCGGGACAGACATCCACGAGGCCTTCTGCTCTCCAAAGCGTTAGCTGGGCAGTGTATTTCACTCCGCCCTTGGTTTTATTAATTCTTAAGAAGTCCGTAGAATCTCTAATGTCACCCACAGACTGAAGCAGCTCAGTCAGCCTCTCATTACAGTGCAGCAGGAGACAACGAGGGACAGTAAGCAACTTTGGCGCTTTGCGAGAGAACAATGTCATATCACGTAAAGTGAATGGGAGCTCTAAACCTGCAGTCCTCATCAGAAACCTTGGAGGCCAAAGACCCTAGAGGATAATCAGTAGCCCGGGTGTGGCCTGCAGCAGCCAGGGAAGCCCCCCACCCCCCGTAAGAGGCTAGAGACAGCAAAGTAAATTAAATGTTAAGTTAATAGAGGAGAGAATGGGCTGAATGTCAAAGCAAAATCAGTAAAATACAAAAAAGTCACCGGTAAAGAACAAGGAAAAATCTAAAGACTGGCTATGTGCAGATAAGTAAAATGGATAATATTTTTGCTTGAATTCTCAAGAAAATAGTCACTATCAAAAGTGCAAGAAAGGCCCTGGGTTCCATGCCCAGCAACATAAAAGAAAAAGCAGAGGCAACAGGGCTGCATATTCCACAGAAATTAAAAGAATAATTTCATAACAACAAAACTGGTGACCTAGACAGGATGAATTCTTTCAAAGATACAAATTTCCAAAATCCAAACATGCTGCAGCATGAAACATAGAGAACATCGTATTTAACAACTTTTAAAATATTCATGATTGCCCTTCAGGAAAAATGTAAATTTTCTGAAAATTCTTCCTTTCTTATAAATTCTATACCATGTTTAAGGTGCTGTGACACCAACCTTGCACAAAGTGTTTTAGAAAATGGAGGAGGGGTTACTACCCCACCTCATTTCAACAGGCAGGCATAAGTCTTACACCAAAACATAATAAAGACTTCACAAAACAGGAAAGCAAGTTGTTAGCAGACCAAATGCAGAAATATGTAGAATATTGAATGGGTCATGACCTCATGAAGTGTAATCTGGCAATCCAAGTGTCGAAGTCAGGTTGTAAGATGGATCTTAATATGTGTATACCTATCACATATATTTTTCCATATATATATATATATAGTAGGTAACTGTACTACTAAGCTCTGTTAGTTCATCCAAAAGAACAATTTGTGCTGCCATTGTTTGTTTGATTTTTGTTGACGCCTAGATCTTGTACCTGAACAACTACTTCTAAGGTAACAATATGCAATACATTTACTAGTGTTAATTTCCTACTATTTTTTTGAAATTCTGTATCAGAGCCGGGGATTTAGCTCAGTGGCTTAAGTGCCTGCCTTGCAAGCCCGAGGTCATGAGTTCGATCCCCGGTACAAAAAAAAAAAAAAAGAAATTCTGTATCATTTCTCTCTTTTTTCTGTTTTGCCTTTTATAATTTAAAAATAGATGGATCTTAGTGATGACCCTCCCAAAAGTATCTTGTCATCCCTTCTCATTGAGCGTTGGCCGGGTTTTGTGCTTCACTTCCAAATTTGGAAATCAGGTTTCACAGGAAGCTTTCATTCCTGTGTTTGTTCATTCCCTCCCCCTCCTCTTTTCCTCTCCCCCTTCCCTCTTCCTCCTCTCTCTCCCTCTCCCTCTCCCTCTCCCTTTCTCTCCTGTTTCCTTTCATTCTCTCCCTTTCTCCCCGTCTCTGTTTTCCTCTCAGCACACTTTCGGACAAGTCAGCGGCCATGTCTCCACGTGTCCCCTGGGAGGCAGTGGTTGTGTGTCACTGAGGCTTCAGCTCCTGGCCCAGGAGAACAGAGGTCCTCAGGAGGGAGCCTAGAATGAACTCTTCCCCAGTTTCACTTCCATGTGACATCACATCCCCAAATCAGGGTTGAACTATTCCACATGAGACATCTTCTGCAAAGCTTTCTGGTCCATAAAAAATGTGAGAGAAATGTTTGTTGTGCTAAGGTGCCTACTTAGGAGGTAGCTTGTTAGGATTTAACTTTAAAATAATAAACGGAATCCACCCAATTAAAGAAAAATGGAGAGTAATCCCATTATCATTTAAATGGATATACAAAAATCATATGGCCAATACCAACAATTCATCATTTAAAACAAACCTAGACGTAGATGCTCATTTATAGTGAACATCTAAGAAAAATGTACAGACCAGCACAATAAGTGAAGAAACATTGAAATGTTTCCCCTGTTTGGAAATCAGACAACAATATGTACTCTCACTGTTTCAATTTGATTTTATTTGCAGTCGTGGGGACTGAACTCATGACCTTTGCATGAAGCCTCATGTCTAGCCTTTTTCATTTTTTATTTTGAGAAGAGTCTCCTGGAGTCTCTAAATTGCCAGACCATTTTCTTTGTGCCTTTGCTACCCAGAGTGCTGGATGGCAGGAATGCACCAACA
Organism: Dolichotis patagonum; assembly: GCA_004027295.1. Lineage (NCBI taxonomy): Eukaryota > Metazoa > Chordata > Mammalia > Rodentia > Caviidae > Dolichotis > Dolichotis patagonum. The sequence continues at coordinate 12,312 of PVJX010001912.1, read as the reverse complement.
TGCCCAGCTAATTTGATACCATATTAAAACCTGCTTAATACAATACAGAACAGCCATAAAAATCTGCATAAATGAAGAAGAAAAAAAATAATTTTTTTGTACATAAGGTTGTGTGCAAAGGCAGTATTATATCAACTCCAAAAAAAATAAAATTTAGGAAAAATAAAGAATGAAAAATACACATTTTAAAACCAGTTGTGTTTTCAAACACTACCAACACTTATAAAATTAAGCTAGGAAACAATTACATTTATAGATCTGTGAAAAAATTAAAAATAATCCAGAATTAATGAAAGATGTTCATGATATCATTTCAAAACACATTACTGAGAGAACTAAGGAAGAAAATAAATTAATGGTTTAGTAAGCCATATTTGACTCATGGATTATTATGTTTGTATAGATTGTTAGAATCATTATCCTTAGTTAACATTTGTCCCCAAATTTTCCTATTGAACATGTCTATGACATTCAAACTACCATGATACATTTTATAGAAATTGACCAGTTTATTCTAAAAATTATATGGTAATACAAGTGATCCATAATAAAGAAATAATTAACGCAAATTTGAAATATTCATAAACTCCCTCAATTTCAAGAATTGTTCTAAGGTTAGAATTGCTTAGATTACTGCTGAGACAATGATTTGCACATTAAAATGGACACATTAAAGAAAGAGAAAAGAGGTTTCAGAAGTTAATATTCTCTTATGTGTTCAATTAATTTTTCACAACAGTGACATAGCAACTCATTGGAGAAAGGCTTTGCAACCAAACGTGCTGGAGCAACTGGGTACGTGTGCAGGACAAGTCCATCTTGGCTTATGTCTCCGTCAGCAACTGGAAGCCACCTTGCTCGCGCACCATGATGACCCTGCCTTGGAGCCAGCCCGCTGTGGACTGAAACCCCTGCTTCTCTGAGCCCAGGCAGACCCCTCCTTTGAGGTGCCGGGGTGAGATATTTTGCACCAGAAGACCAGTACACAGTGTAATGAGTAACCATTTGGGAGAAAGGTTTGAGAGCATTGCAGTCCAATATACACCCACCATTCTCCTTCCAGGGATTTTTCTGAAAGATATACCAATATGCACCACAGAAATTATTATATACAAATATTCATAACGATAGTTTTCGCTCTAAACAGAAACTGAAAATAAAGTTTACCACCAGAAGAATGAATAAACTCCATAAATGAACTGGTTATAAAGATAAAACAATCTTTGGACATAAATAGGAAAAGAACACTTTGAAACACAGCAATAAAGATCAATTTTGAAAACATTACATGAGAAAAAGAAGCAAGAGAGTGAAAAATGTGTGCAGAAGAATTCTAGTCATATAAAATTCTAGCAAATCAAATAATTGACTTACAGGGACAAAAAGCAGATCAGTGATTTCCATGGCCCAGATTTTGGAGGGGTAGAGTTACACACTTTAAAGGAGAAGGGCAATTTTTAGAGGTGATGGGGAAATGGTGTATCTTGACCTAACGATACTTTCATGGGCATAAACTTTTGGTAAAAATCTTTGCATACTTTAAATGGATGCAGTTTACAAATGTATGCTGTATATAAACCATGCATCAATAAACTGATTAAACAAAGATTTTAAAACTTGAGTCTAAATCATACTCAAAGGGAAAAATGAATTAGTCCAGGGACTGTAATGATAACAGCACCAGGATGAAATATGACAGGGATTTTTCTATCTAAAATAAAAAGCTTGATAAGGGCATAAGACCTGGCCTCTTTATAAGGTACAAGACAAAAAACAAATGAATGAAAGCACCAGGAAATCTGAAATACCTGCCAGGAACACGCGCACCAGTGACTTTCGGAAACCAAGTCTCCCGGCCTCTCCTAAGTCCTGTCTGGATGACCTCACTTCACCTCACCTCACCTGCCCTTACCGCATCCTAAATGAGGTCTGCGAGGAGTCCTGCCCATGACAATAGAAGCTCGCACACTGCACGCACCAGTCTGTATTTCTCTTTTTTTGCCTGTAAGAAACCTCCACAGCCTCAGGAGGGCCCTCATCCTGCAGCGCGAGGCCTAACAAAGCCTCTTTCAGATGTCATGTTTTTGCTTCCTCAGGATCTCTGGCTTTACTAGAGCCGAGCATGCTAAGAGGTGCGCTGAGAGCTGGTGGCACCAAAGGCTGCTGACACAGAAGACACCTGCCGCTGGGACTGGTCCCGCCGACAGGGTGCAGACACAATGGGGAGTTGCTGCTACCTGTCCTCGCTGGCTGTCAGAGGTGTTCTCGAAGGCTGCTGCAGCTTCTGGCCTGGCTGCTGGGACAGTCAGTGGTCAAAAGCTGCTGATGCAGAGAGCTGAAAGCCTCTGGCACTGACATCTCAGCCTCATTTGTACTAAAAAGCGTTGCACTTCACCTGTCTGTAATTTCTGTCTGAATCGAGTAGAAGAAACTTCAGCTGATGGTTAACAAAGTAGGGCAGGCTGAGCTAGGACAGAGCTGTAACAGCAAAGGCTGCTTGTGTCCAAAGTCCCTGGCTTACCAGTGTCACCAGCTGAGACTGCTAATATTGAAGGCAGGTGGAGTGCCGTGAAGAACTGCAAGGAGCTGCGGGTTCTGGCTGCCAGAAGAGTTCTCCAGGATGACGTGGCTGGTGGCTCCAGCCGTCAGGAGGATGTGCAAGGGCTGCTGCCAGTAAAGGCTGATAGCTACTGGAGTTCAAAGCCCAGGGCTGTTAGCACTAAAAAAAGCTGCACTTTACTACCTATGATTTCTATCTAAATTGAGCAAAAGAAACGTCAGCCAAGTGCCACCAAAACTGCATCCTGTCCAGAGAAGAAATTAATTCTCAAGGAGGCAAGAGAGGGAAGCTAACCGAAAGAACTGGCACTGTACGGAACTCTTAAAGACCTATCAGAAATGGGGCAGCTTGCAGCAGACGAGCCAGGCAAGGAAAGCATGAGCTGCTGTCAGAGGAAGGAGCCTCAGGGTGGGCTCTGCCAGGAGACTCTCCAGGAGGACACGTCCTACCTCCTGTTGGGCTCAGCTATCTTACACCTTATGCCTGATTTTCCACACTCAGTAGAACCCAGGCATGCACTGACATGCGGCTGTGGAGTCTGAGGTGGGATCTTGCTCACTTGGGACTTCACACAGGCAGGTGCTATGCCTGCTATCTCTGCCGTGAGCAAAATAGTGCGTAGCACCACGTAACTGAACTCACTGAGGCCAAGAGCAGGCACACAGCAATGCCCTAGTTTTACCCAGTGCTCTGAGCGCTGAGCCCCACACTGAGCACTGGGGCCCCACCCTGGCCATAAACTCACGTGCTCTCTGTGCCTTTCTCCTCCAGTTTCAGAACCCTTTTGATTTGAAAGAGATGAAGCTTCCCTCACCAGAGGCGACTTCTCCCTGCCGTTTGTTTCTGATGTGCTCCAAGGTTTTCTTCTACATAGGAATGGGTTTAAGTTCCTCAGCAGCGGTGGCCCGCAGGTCTTGCACTGCGTGCGTATTTGCCTTACTTTAAGAATAAATGTGAGAACTGGGGCGAGGGACTTACTTAAAACTACATTTTATTAAATGTATTTTACTTATTTATTTTAAATTAAGTTTATTGGTACAGTTTACAAATATATAAAGATCATATTCACCATAAGGAATTTGGACCTGTACATGACATATTTGGAATCTTCTCTCCTTCCCCTCCTTTCAACCTCTCCTCCTCTCCCTGTTTACAGTTTTGTTTCCATTTTATCATATTTTTATATTTTTCTCCTTCCTTCCTTTCCCCATCCCCCTCCTTAATTCTTCTACCCTTCTGAACAACTTCTTCCTCTGTCACAATATCTATTGTACATTTCGGCCATTTTTACTCCTTCAGTTTCTCACACCAGGGATATGGTGCAATGTTTACATATGTCAGTCTAATTTATTTTACTTAAGAGTATGGTCTCAAAGTGCATCAATTTACCTAGAAAAGTCTCAAGTTTATCCTTCTTTATGGTTGACCTGTACTTCATTATATAAAAACTCACAAGGTTTTCTTCCATTCCTCTCTTAATGGGCATTTTGGTTGTTTCCAAAATTTAGCTATTATAAATTGTGCTGCTATATACATGGGTGTACATATATCACTGTGGAATAATGTTTTTAATTCTTCCAGGAAGATACCCAGAGAAGAAATAGATGGGTCAAATGGGACCTCTAATCCTGGGTTTTAGAGGAGTCTCCAAACTGGTTGTTATGGTGATTGAAGCAATCTGTACTCCCACCAACAGTGGAGAAAGTTTCCTTTCTCCCCACAACCTCTCCAGCATTTGTTACTGGTTGATTTCTTGATGACAGCCATTCTTTCTAGAGTGAGACAGAATCTCAATGTTTTAACTTGCATCTCTTGAATGACCAGAGATATTGAACATTGTTTCACATATTTATTTGCCATTTATACTTCTTCATCTGAGAAGTATATATTCATTTCAAATTGCCCATATTTAGAACATATGGATTTTTTCCAATTCTTTATGTGTTCTCAATATTAGTCCTTTGTCTGAGGCACAACTGGCTATAATTTTTATGACTCTGTGGTTTGTATTTGCACTGTTAGTGATATCTTTTGCTGTGGAAAAGCTTTTCAATAGGATGAGATTCTAGTTGTTGCTTCTTCATATTATTTCTCGTGTGATCAGGTTTTTTTTTTTTCATGAAATCTTTCCTACAAATGAAATCTTTGATTTAGTTTTAAAAATATGTGCAGTGATAGAAAATTTGAGATATATCATAGTGAGGCCAAAAAGTAATGAGACAAAAATCCACAGGAAAATGTGGATTATCACCTACAGCTCCCAGCAGGAAGCTGGTGGTGTGGCAGAGATGGTCCATCAGGAGGCAGGAGGAAGAGGGATGCATGGCGAGCAGGAGCCTCTGTTTAGCTTCCACCTGGAGACACAAAGGAGGAAGAGGGAGCAGAATCCTCATTGGCTGATTTAATCTTTGGTTTTGATAGACCCAGGGATATAGGGCCCGGGGTGGGTGGCACAGTGGACAGTGATCCAGAAGGAGTACACTTGTCTTTCTGGGTGGACAGGTGGTCATGGTGTGGGTTCTGGTTTGGCTGGTTTGTATTTGAAAAGGATGTTCGCAGGAGGACTCTGGGAAGGGGGAGCAACAAGGCAGGGTGCCAAGTCTAGGTGACTCAGGGAGGGTGTGAGTTCGTCAGAAGAAGCAAGGTCCTGTCCCCACCCGCAGGTAAGTCAACGAAGACCCTAGAGGGGGAGTGGGGATGAGATAGGGACAAGAGACACAAGAAATGGAGACAAGACAAGATTCTGATCAAGTCTCATTTATTGGCAGGAAATGTTGGGTATATATAGGGTACAGAGAATGAGGAAGTTAAGCCTCTTGACATCAGCAAGTAACTAGGCAATGCTGGGTGGTCTTAACCTAATACAGGGAAGTGTGTGACTTTGGGGAAATAGACAAGATATAAAGAAACAGAAACTTAACTCAGAAACAGAACCTGAACTGACATGATGGTTACTATTATCAAATGAAGGTCAGTCACAAGTCTCCACAGAGGTCTCCTACAGGGTCCGGGAGACGTGTCCAGGACGGTGGTGAGCACCAACTTCACAGGTGCTAGTGACACAGCTGGAACATCAAGTCGGCATGCCAAGATTCTTGCCCTCTTCCGGATGGATGGACGTTCTGGAAGTCGTGTTGCCTCAGCACATTTGCATCTTTTTTTTTTTTGGTAACGGGGATTGAACTCATGACCTTGCAATTGCAAGGCAGGCACTTACACCACTGAGCTAAATCCCTGACCCACATTTGCATCTTGATCAGGCGCCATTCAGTGCACTTCATCAGGACTCTGTGGAGACTTTTAAAGTATCAAAAGATCCATAATAGTAAAAAACGTGTGCCCCGTATTCCCATTGCAGGCTCACTGCTACAGGCCTCGCTCATGAGCTCAGTCTCTCTTATCAGAATGAATAAATGTCTTTGTAAATGTCTTCAGGCTTCTAGGTGCAAGCCTGAAAAGGCCGCACACGGTCCAACAGGCGCTCCTGTTTGGCCAGTTACGGGTGGAAGATATACTGGTCAGCTCCCCATAAAGTAACTCTCCTGGCTGCCTCCATCCATTGCCCTTTCTGCATCCCTCTCTGCTCTTCCAACAGGTTGGCCTTGAACAAATGCTTAACAGTAAGAGGCTCAGTCTCACCTCTCTGCCCTTGTTCACATCTGTGCCTGTGCAGGGAGAACTGTGTAGATCTCTCCCCACCAATCTGCTGTGAGTGGGGTAGACCAGTTGGCTGGGTTGATGGTCCCTGTTCTTCCCTGTGAGTGAGGAGTTTTGTCTCACACAGTGGCCCTTAGATTATCCATGTGACCTGCAGTCCACCTTAGAAATATAGTAAAGGACTGGGGAGCTAGTGTGCACACCTGGTTGGTTATAAAACTTACAAGAAAAATGACAAATGTTTTCTATAGTAAACAAGAAATTTCAGCCATCATTTGCTGCACAGTAAAGGCTAAGGGGAAGATCAGTTTCCGTGGACTAAGAGCACCCAAGTACTGGGAATTCAGCATTCTTTTGTATCTAATACCCAGAAGAAAACAATAATTCAAACACTTGTGTGATGAATGAGTCAATAAATGCAATATATATTTATCCCTCCTCTCTCCTATGCTCTTCTATTAACAATTTTGAAAAATATATTTGATTCCTTTTAAAAGATTTAGAAATGACACTTAAGTGACTACAAAGTGCTCATCCTAATTTCATCATAAACGCAGATTGTCATGAAAGTGTAAGGCTAAAAAGCATGACATTCTTCTTGGCTATCCTGGTAAAGCCTTGCAATATGGTAAAATGAACAACCTGTGCTCATTCCAATGCTTGATTTCCTGATGACAACGTCATGGCACCCAGTGAAACTATAAAATCAAGATGGTGCTACCACTTGGAAAATGGAAAGATATTTTAAATCAAGTCATGAGTGAGCTTCATTGCATCGGTGTGAACTAAAGGCCTTATCCACTTTGACCGCGGGTCTAAGTTTATTTTGTGGGAATTACAAAGAGAAAATATTCAGGAGTCTCCCAGTAGTTCTTTTTGTAAATTGACTTGTAATGATTCTTAAGAAGTTGTTGTTCAACATAATCTTGCTTCTACTTTAGGTATTCTAATGTTTTACTTTCCTATTTTAATAGAATTGCAATAAAATTGCAAGCCCTTGTTATTATACGCCATATGATTACTAATGACAATTTTTAGGTTATCTAACCAGTCAGGCATTCAGCAATCCACAAATTTGGCTACGTTTATTGTTAATGAAGCTGCACAAAATTAATGTGTTGTCATACATTTAATGTTTCCCGCATTATGACAATATGAACAATATGCAACAAAATGTGTTTTATGAACACATATGATTGGTTTCTTTTTGCCTATCTGACATGCACTAATTCACGCATATATTAATTCAACAAGTATCTTTTCAACAAGTATTTTTGAGGGCCAAGTATTTTTGAGCTTGTATCCACAAGGGTAGAGATTGCATGAGTTTTGTAAAAAAAGAGATTATATTTAAATAGTAAGACCAAGAATGTTATCATTGCTATGTGCACACAGTCTTGAAGGGAGGAGATAGATTTATGCATTTTACTGGCAAAATCCCCAAAAGAGAAATGGGTTTAGAAATAGAGTTAAGAGACCGTGAGACTTGTATGTTGACCAGGTGTGTAAGGGCAGTTACACAGAGAGAGATGCCACTTTGAAATCTCAGAAGCCTGGGGTGCTTTCTAGTTCTCAGAGAACCCTCTTTCAGTACCATTCTCCCCAAAGGGTGCTGCCTGAGCCGAAAGCAGCAGAGAGCCCCAGAGAACCCCACATTCTCGGGGCCCACTCAGCGACATCGAGTCAGGGTCTGGTACTGTGGTAGCGGAATTTGTTTAGTGATTCTCCAGCGGCTTCTCATGTGTCATAGTTTGAGATGTGGTTATCAGGGAAGAAACACAGAAGTGTGAGATGGGTCAAAATCACCTGAAACATAGAGTGAATCCAAATACCAAGTTTTGATCCTTATCCCATAGATTCTCATCTAGTAAGTCTGCAGGGTTGCTAGATAATTGAATTTTTAACAAGTTCCAAGGTTATCTAATGCTACAGGTAGCGGAAATGCACTGACAGGGAGGTGTAGCTGACGGTGAGCTTTCAAACGTCTTATCTGGGTCCAGATTGTAAAAGGATTCTGTGACAAACAGAATTCCAAAAAACTTCCAAGATTCCAAAACTTTGATATGTGTGTGCCTCTCTATTATTCAGTTAACTACTCTTCCCAATACTGCTACAAAGGGTTTTTTAGATATACTTAAAACCCCAATCAGTTGAATTTAAAAGGGGGGATTTTCCAGGTAGTGGGAATGAATCTTTTCATCACATTAAATTTAAACATAGATGCCAGGTGAGGAGGATGTCAGAAAGTCTGAACAGGAGCTGTGACAGGCAGTGTGAGCAGCTCATGGGAACTGAGAGCCAAGGGACAGGTCCTCATTTCTGCAGCCACAAAGGAATGGCTTTTCTCCCAAAAGCAAAGGTCACTGGAGACTGCATTTTCCTCCTGGAGTCTCTAAATGATAGCTTCACCTCATCATATTTGCTGTCGCCCTGTGACTATCCTGAACAGAGAAGCCAGTCTCAGCTCTCAGATGGTCCACATATAGCAAATCTGAGTGTTAACTTTAGGGCCAGAATTTGTTGTAGTGTGTTACATAGCAGTTATAAGAAATATGAACTAGAAATGCTACCTTCAAAAAGTTTATACTTCAAGATCAATCTCTTAAAAATGGAGAGCCATTAATATTCCTAATCAAAGCTATGTTAGTCATGAGTACCCTGAAAAAATCTGCATGCTGATCCATGGGGAAGAAGATTCCAAGGAGGTGAGAGCTCAGCGAATGAAGAGTTATTAGACTTTGCCAATACCTCAAAGTGCACAGGCACACACACACAAGGAAGTCCAGAACTGTGAAAAGGAGAAACCGGGATGTGTTTCTTTTTATGGGCAGTATTTTTTTCTGCTGGGTTTGATATGAACAATGAGGTAGAATCAAGGAGCAAAGGTGATTTCCAAGGTTTCTCCAAGGGACAAATCTCTCAAGGCCAATTGACAAACAGTAGCTCCAAATAAACTGGAAGACAGTCATTATATACATTCAGAGTAACGTGTTATCACAGCTAGATTTTAAGTAGAGGAAGTTATAGGAAAGACAAATCATTTTTCCTAAAGCAGTAGTTGAAAACACAAACAAATGTTTTCCATTATTAATATTAAGAACATATCTACGGTTCTTCCCAGTACCTGTCTACTTTCTCTTCAGACCATGCGATGCAGCTTTGATTTCATTAAAGATCGGTGTTTCCTTCTCTGAGATGGTAACACACTGACTCTTAGTGCTCATATGTCAAGGAACTGAGAAAGTTCCCAAATAAATGTTTGTGCAAATGAGTCAAATGCCCCCAGGTTAAAGGGCAGCAGGGGCAGCCCTGCACCGTCGGACAGCCATCAGCCCTACCTTGATAAATGGCAGGTCAAGGAGGGTTGTGTTTAATAGCATATTCCTCAATGGAATGTCACTTTTTCCTCCATGTGTCCTCTGTGCGAGCTAATTAAAATCATGTTTTGCTGCTATGTCAGCACACTAAGTTGCTGACTTTCTTGTTGTCCTCTCACATGGTGCAAAAATGAATCTGTCATATGACCAGCTTGGGATCCTGAAGGTTTTGTGTCAGGGAGTGCAATGCAGGCTTTCCTTCCATCCATCGTCCTGCCGCCCTCTTTCCCTCGTGTCTAGTGTTCACGCACACTGCAGGTGGACCCACAGCTGTGACCACTGCCCTGCTGCCAAAATGCAGAAACAATTAAGTTTTTACTAACTATACCTGACTTCTACTCAATGGAAACAGATGGGTCACAGTCTCAGGTTTTTAACTACTGTTAAGTAGGATCAAGTCTTTGAAGTGATAAAAGCAGCACTAGATTTCAGCAAGTTAAAGAATATACTATAAATATGCACAAAGGCAACACTGCTCATTTTCCCTCCCCGATGCGTTTCCCATGTGGTCACGGAAGCCAATTATAAGAATGTTGTCACGTGCATTTGTGTAGATTTCCCCTGCTCGTAGATACATGGCTGATATATACATGATAGCCAAATAATTGGCCAAAAGATAATTATGTCTTGTGACATAGATCTCATTCTCAGAAAATAAAAATACAGCTAATTGAATGCATGATGCTTTGCCCTAAACTACCACAAAGGTTAATGTGATGCTTTTGTGTAGTGCTTTATGTTCTGCAATATTTAAGACCTGGATAATGTCAAAAGAAAGACAGGGGAATAAGTAAATAAACAGATACGCATTTAAATTATGCTAATTATCTGACTATTTAATGGGAGCCCCTTATTTCAATTGTTGTAAAATATAAAGACTGGCTTTAATGAACTTTTGTGCATGCTGGAAGCCCCTGCAGGCTGAGGAACACATGTCTGTGAAAACATGTACGCACCCCTGGAAAATCTGCTGATAAATCTTATTATTCACTACTTTGATAACAAAATAATAATTATACAGTGGCTTTATCAGTATACTATTTTTTAAAAATTTTATTTAAAGAGAAAAAAACAGAATAAAGGGTAGCAACCATATAGAATTCCAAGGGAAAAAGGAAAACAACAACAACAACAACAAAAACTAAGAAATTATTACTTGACAAATTACATACTGACTTCTTGGAAATAGTTGTTCAAATTACAAAGTTAAAGCATGTAAAGTAGACATTCAAACAGTGAGACTGTTAACAGTTCTGCTCCATGATCTGACAAAAACAGCAATATGGTCATCCATCTTACCCACTCAAATATATATTCAATTATATCAAAAGGGTAAAATAAAACACAACAAAACAGGACAAAGCAGATCACAAGAAAGCAATGTAAGACACATAAATTTCAAAGCTAGACAATTGGAGTTATTCACTATCATATTGACTCTTATTTTTTTCCAAATAGTTGTCCATATTCACATACAGGGAACTCACATGAAACAACATAGTATGGAATTGATCTGAGCAGGACGAGGTAGGCATTTCAGGTCTTCAAGACCAGACAATAGGGAAGCCAACAATGGCTGTCATAGTGTCTCTCATTCTCTTCAAAACAGCTGTCCATACCTTCATGTGTGTTGAGCTTAAACACAACAAAACAAGCTAAAATCACTTTGAACAAAGAATGATAGTTTTGCTGGATTTCACATCATGACATTGTTGAGTCAGCACTGGGTACTGTAGTGTCTCTTTTTCTTCAAAGTAGTTGCTCATTTCAACATGTGTTATATAATTGATTCTAGTAAGCTGTTTATAAGCTCTACACATGCATGAGTCTCTAAATGTATATCTATCCTTTCCGCTTAAGCAGGAAAAACAAAACAAACAAGACAAAACACAACAATTCCTACAAAAGTATGAAGCAAAAAGTCATATAAAACCACAATACAAGGTGATCTACAATGGTTACCATGGTGTCTCAGCAGTGTATAACAACATTAATAAAAATGAAGAATTGGAGACATTATAAGACTTCAAAAGCAAGTAATAATCAAACCAGAGTGTGTATCTTAGTGAATCTTGTCATCTTCACTGTAGTTGCCTATACTCTTACACTTGATGCTATCAATTATAACAGATTTAAATAAAATCAGTCAATACAAAGTAGCAATCTAACAACCCAGATTCAAATAAGATCAGTCATAATAAGACAGTATAAGTCATAAAGGGCTTCAGATTAAGTTGATAGGAAAACTAGGGATGATTACCATAATATGTCCTCTTATTTTTGGGATAGCTGACCACGTCCTCAAGTCTAGTATAAGTAGACAAACTGGAACAGCACGTAATCCATCCAAGCAGAGTGATGAGAATAATGTAAATTTTAAATCTTGTTACCCAATTAACAATATCCTCTGCCTTCCTTTTTTAGACAATTCCTCCCCTTTCACTCCCATAGGTGCACTGCTTATTTTGGGTCCCACTGCCTCCCTATATAGAGCATCTCAATGGACCCTACCTCCTGATCTACTCTGCCTGTGTTTCTCTCTGTAAATATTTCAAGGCCATCTATACTAGAGATTACAGCCAATCTCTGCCTTATTTCTGCTATTCTGTTTTTCTGCCATTGGTTGTCTATTTTTCTGTTCCACTCCACTGTCTGCCCAATTCACTGAGGCCTCTCTGCCATTGTTCCTGAAATGCTTGTATTCTTGTTCTCTCTCTC